>APFE030612549.1:0-53894 GCA_000404065.3 Pinus taeda | reverse complement strand
GCTCGGGGGTCCACGGGGAAGAAGAGTACCCAAGGAGTAGGCTGGGAGGTAAACCGGTGGGTCTTGTTTCGGATCAAGTGTGTCATCATACACTCGCAGAAGTGACCGGCAACAAGGAAATACCAGCGACAACAGAGCAAGCGGAGTCTCGCCTCTCCGGTGTACGGTACATGTGTATTTCGTACTACTTGACCTTAGATTAAAAGTATATAAATGTGGTGTTATGCTCCTGAAATGAGCATCTGCGATGTGTGTGTTGATTGAATTGAAATCTCAATGTGTTTGTTTTCCGATTGTAATTGCTGTGTAAAAAAAAAAAAGTGCTTGATATATATATAGTTTTAGCTGGGTCATTTCACTGTTTTAGCTGGGTCGTTTCACAAAGTAAAGGATAGAGAAACTCATGTTTGCAGATTGAAGAAGGCATTTTATGGCCTCAAGCAAGCTCCTAGGGCATGGTATGCTAGAATGGATGCATACTTGCAAAGGTTGGGTTTTAGAAAAAGCACGACAGATCCCAATCACTACATCAAAGTAGAGAATGATGAACCTGTCATCATTCTTATATATGTAGATGATATTTTATTAACTGGTAATGAAGAAAGAATTCAAGAGTGTAAGAAAATGTTGGCAGCAAAATTCGATATGAAGGATATAGGACTTATGCATTATTATCTGGGGCTGGAAGTCTGGCAAGAACTGAATGAAATCTTCCTGGACAAGGAAAGTATGTGATCGAGCTATTGAAATGGTTTGATATGATGGAATGAAAACCCATGACAACTCCGATGATCACAAACTTGAAAATGTTAAGCAATTGGAAATCCAATATAGTGGATCCTACTAAGTACAGACAACTGATTGGCTCCCTGATGTATTTGGTGAATACTCAGCCAGACATATGTTTTGCAGTAAATGTTCTCAGTCAATTTCAAATGGATTCGAGACATGATAATTGGATAGTTGCCAAGCATATATTGAGATATCTTCAGGGAACTATCCATTACTACCTAAAGTATGAAAAGGGAAAAGATGTTCATCTTGAAGGATTATTGATTCTGATTGGGGAGGCAGCGAGAAGGATGGAAGAAGCACTACAGGAGGATGTTTTAGCTTGGGATACTCCATGGTCTCTTGGATGAATAGAAAGAAAGAGACAGTGGCTTTGAGTAGTGTTGAGGTCGAGTACATTGCAGCCTATGAAGTAAGTAAGGGAGTGGTCTGGTTAAGGAAAATGTTATCTGATATGTTTTCAGGATTGTTGGATCTTACCATAATACATTGTGATAATACCATCTATCTAAGATTGTCTGAGGACTCGATATTACACGGAAAGACAAAACACATAAACAACAAGTACCACTACATTTGAAAGTTGGTACAATATGGTGTACTGAGGCTGGAGTATTTTAGAAACAAGCTTGCATTGTTTGAGATATCTTCCCTCGTTGAGAGGGAGAGATAGACGCACCATTCTTGTCTTCATTTTGGAAGAAAGAATGGAGGATTGATTAATCATCTAGCATCTGATACTCTTTGAGGATGTGGTAGGACATCCAAGATAAGAGTAGGCAAGAGGACCAATATTATTTTAGGTTTGGGGACCCAAGATAAGAATAGTACTAGAAGGTCATACTCGGTGAACAGCCGGGTGGGTATGTAACTTGAGATACAATGATGGTGTCTGTAATCATTGGTCCCACCAACATTGTGCTCTAATCTATTTAGAGATAGAGTTGTTAGTCAAAGCCTTGTTATGTGACAATGTTGGTTATAATGATGCTATGACTCTTGTTATGAGATCTCTTCAGTATTAAGAATAGCCATGTACCATTTATGAATACCTCCCTAGCTAAGAGGGAGTGTTGAAGAAAGTGCAACTAGTTTTGGTTTTCATAAATATGAAATGTACTTTTGATTCTTGTATTTTGTAAAAGAAAGAAAAATTATTATTATTATTGAGCTTGGGTTTCTTGCCCAAGGGATTTGTTTCATAGGTCAAGCACTAATTGAAAGTGCTTCTAGGATTGTCCTAGGCCAAGAAGTCAAATAGGAACATTGTCATATTATGAAGACCCCATCGGGCATCTTGTAAATTGTAAAAATGATTATTTTTGTATTTTATTGGGCCTTCCAAGACCAAGTCGGCCTAGAAGCTGGAATTCATACCCCTGGAAGACCTATATATAGAAGACAGTTTGACCTCATTTGCACACACTCATTCCTCTCCCTCTCATGTGAAGGAAGAAGTAGAGAATGGAAAGTGAAGAAGGAAGAAGGAGGAGAAGAAGTGTTTTGGGTTCATCTCTCTATCTTTCTCTCCACACATGCGAAGAAGAGAGCTAAAATTCTACAGTTTTTAGTTAGGGTTTTTGTTGTCAGGCTAGGGTTTTGTTGTGGAGGTTCAATCTGGTGAAAAAGAGCTTAAGGAAGGGCCAACAAAGTCCCATTCTAGATCCAGAAGACAAATTAGTTCAAGCGAGGCAGCTGGAGGACAAGAAAAAGAAATTTTAGTCCACACTTGCGAAGTAGTTGTTGCTGCTGAAGTTGCATATCTACAGTTAGGGCCGAAAAGTTATGGCTGGAGGTCGAAGTAGTGTTGCCGGAAGAGATTCTGCTGGGTTTGGAAAACAGTGAAGCAAGAATATTATTGAGAAGTTGATCTTGGTCTTGGAAGGGCTTCAGTGTTGGTCAAAGGTTTTGGTATTCGTCAATAAAGAATCTGTAAGAAGAGATTGGAAGGGTTTTCCTCTCAAGAGGAGAGGTTTTTCCCTGGCTTGGAGCCTACATCTTGTGTACGTGTATCTTGTTGATCTTCTTTTTTTGGTAGTTGTTTGATGATTGAAGAACACACTATAATAATAGGAAGAAGAAGATAATCCTAATAAGTAAAAAGACATCACAAGAAGTTATCATAGTTAGAAGAATCATTAATGTCATCTTGCCTTATATTATTCAGCATGTCGATGGATGACGCACCTTGTTTCAAGAAGGAATAATGGATGGAAGAAATAAATTTAACTAGAGAAATGTGTAGAGTGGTCCATGGCACCATGCCATGTGTTGATCAATAGGGCTACTAGCTTGTTGGTTGTCTAAGGAGGAGATATTGGGTGTGAAGCTTGATTATCTTATTGATTCAGAGGTCTCGATTTAGCCGCGTTGGACGCCTCTTAGGATCGACGTTAGTGGGGTCCAAGGTTAATTGCCTTGTAAAATATTGTAATTTTGTAGTCAAACTGGGTTGTTCATTAGGAGAAATATGGTAGAATTTATGTTAATTTAGGTTGTTTCTCCCTAGAAGGAAAATATTGGTTTATATGAGGGAATTGTATTACGATTGTGGATGATGATTATGTGCAAGAAAGAGACAGGAGACTGTCTGAAAGCGAAAAGGAAATTACAGAGGATTTGTTGTAGGTTGTATCTAATTAGGGGAGTTTTGAGGTCTAAAATGGACCTCCTAAGAAAAATGTACAACCAAAATAAAATTTATAAGAACCAATAAGATTCAAGATGATGATGTCAACCATGAGGGATGATTCACCATTTTTGGAGTAAAAAAGTAAAAAGATTAAAAAATACTAAAATAATAAAACTACTTTTTAACTTGTATTTTCAACTTATCTCCCTAAGGTTTTACTCAAATTTCGAGTTGGAGTGCTCGTTGGATGAAAAATTTAATTCCTCATCCAAGGAGCACCCATGTTGCATACTTTCGATGGACCCTCCTACACGAAAAATGAGAAATACATGAAAAACGTGATTGCAATCACGTTTTTCATGTATTTCTCATTTTTCGTGTAGCGGGGTCCATCAAAAGTCTACAACATGGGTACTCCTTGGATGAGGAATCAAATTATCCATCCAACGAGTGTTTCTTCTTGAAATTTGAGTAAATCCATACCGAGATAAGTTGAAAATACGAGTTGAAAAAATAGTTTCTTCTTTTTTCCCTCTAAAATTTGATGATGTAATCTAATATTTTTTATTATTTCCACTATTATTTTATGATTTTCTTAGGAGGCCCATTTTAGACCTCAAAAATCCCCTAATTCTTCATTTTGCCGGATAACACAAAAAAAGAAGTACTGATTGTTTCTCTATGGACATATCCCAAATTGGGTGAACCACGTATATCTGTGTCTCTCTTGTTTTATGTTTTTATGTATTTGTGTTTCTACAATATTTTATCTGTTCCATTGCTTTGTTAATTAATTTATAACAACTGATATTATAGTTGAAGGTATATTTGGCTGATAAACTCACAGGAAACAAGGGTTCCTAGTTTGAGTGGGAGTAATGGTGGAAGATGGTAGGTTTAGGGTTGAAATTTCAATGGCCAAAACTACCAGCTATGGAAGATGCAAATGGAGGATTATTTATATCAAAAAGATCTTTACCTACCATTGAGCGGAAAATCAAAGAAGCTGACGAGTATGACGAACAAGGAATGGGATCTTCTCGACAAAAAGGCACTAGGAACAATATGGTTGTCTAGCAGCGTAGGTGGCATTCAACATTTCAAAAGAAACGACAACAAAAGGTCTAATGACGACATTGTCCAAACTATATGAAAAACCCTTGGCCTCAAATAAGGTATTTCTTATGAAGTGTCTATTTAATATTAATATGTCTGAAGGTGGATATGTTGTTGATCATTTAAATGAATTTAACACAGTTACCACTCAGTTAAGTTTTATAGGGGTAAATTTTGATGATGAAGTTGGGGTTCTATTGTTTTTGTGCTCATTGCTAGAAAGTTGGAATGGCTTAGTCATGGCTATTAGTAACTTTGTCTCTAGATCTAGTACTTTAAAGTTTGATGATGTTATTGGTGCCATCCTCAGCGAAGAAATGAAACGGAAAAGCTCTGGTGAGACATCAAATAATGCTTTCACTGCAGAGACTAAGGGGAAAAAATGGAAATAGGAAGGAACCTACGAAATCATAGTAAATTAAGAAAAGGCAGATCCAAAGTTAGATCTAGGATAGTGTGTTGGAAATGTGAGAAGAAGGGACACCTGAAGAAAGAATGTAAGTCTCGGAAGGGAAAAGAAGTGTATTCTGCATCACCACTTTTCAAAATCAGGTCACTTTTTTTCTACCTCTACGAAACGGGTAATCATATCGGTTATTTAAAGTGCCAAAAACTATGCTCTAAAAAAAATATGTGTGTTTTGCATCGCCCCTTTTCAAAATCATGTCACTTTTTTGCTATATCTACGAAACAGGTAACAGTATCAGTTCCCGTTTCAAAGTTTATGTTGTTTTCAAATGAAGCTGGGAACGATGATTATGATTTTGTAGTTGACTATAAAATGCAATTTACTGCTCCATAGACAGAAGTTGATTCAGATAAAGATGATGATGATCACAACCATAAACATAGAAGGAGAGTCACTCAGTCTCAATATTTTGATCTGGATGGTGAAGTGGATGATGAGATGACACCTATCAAGAAGTGGGGTAGGCTTTCAGATAATGGCCAATCATTGCAGGAAGGTGAGGCAAAATTTTCAGATCGCTGCAGGGATTATAAACCATTACAAACAGAAAGTCTATTAAAAAAACGTAGAGAAGGTGTTTCGTCTGTCCCCAATTCTCAGCCCTCCATTGGAGATGATCAAATCATGTCCCTAGATAAACTGTTGTAGAAGTTGCTAGCGACTGTTTTTGAGTTTGCTTCTAATGATATTAAGGGAAAGGAGGTTGTTGTTATTTATCTACGAAATCTATTATCTATTGAAAGTATACTCCAATCGATGCAGTCATCCATCCCTATGTATTTCCTTTGCTTGTTGATATTTTGCGGAGGGACGAGGTGCCTTAGCTCCAGTTCAAAGCAACTTGGGCTTTGACAAATATAGTCTCAATAACCTCTGAGAATATGAGGGTTGTTGTGCTTAACCAGGAGGCACTACCTATATTAGTGGGGATTCTTAGCTCTGTGCATGATACTGTCCGACAACCGATGTTCTAGATAAACCAAAGAGGAAGCCATGCACACACCGTCGTTAAGAGAGGTTTCTACCCTGCCATATGGGCGTGTGCATCTTTCCCATCGATTCCAATAGCTACATTTCATTTCCTGACCCGTCTACATACCTCTGGTCCCGAGCATTGATTTGAGGAAAGGATGAAGAAACATAATGCGGAGGTTTGTGCAGTGTGACAGTGACCATTGAAAGGTACATGTCGTTTGGCACATGCCCGTACGGTAATAATTTAGCATATCACACAAAATAAATAAACCATAAAATAATTTAGTGAATGGAATAAAATGTAATAATTACAACATAGGAAATAAAGATAAATTTAAATGATAAAATTACTTTATAAAAACAAATAAAATAGAATAATACAAAACTATATATAGTGTGTGTGTGTTTTAAAAAAATTTATATTAAAAACAATTATGTTAAAAGAAACATTATATGGCATAAATAAAATTCATTATTAATATATAATATAATTATATATATAATTATATATATATATATATATATATATATATATTGTTAACCTTGGATTCAAACAAGGATACCGGAAAATTATACAAATGGACGTACCAGTGACATCAAGTTACATATGCTAAGATGACAAACAAAAGATGAAGAAATTGTTAGCAATACAACTTTGAGGACAAAGCTTCTGAAGGAAAGGACAATGTTATGAATATAATTCACAATAAAATAAATAAATATAAATATTAAGTAATCAAGTAATGATTATGTTAAGAAGTCATTAGTTAAGTGAAAAGGCATGTCTAAAAGACATGCCTTATTGTGAAGGGACACCTACCTAGTATATATGCAGGTCCTCATTGTAACATTCTATATCACTTATACATTTTATATATAACAAATTATTATTACAAAATACCTCTTATGTATTTTTACAATCAAACCAACAAGATATAAGTTTTGTTGCTTCGTAGGAATGATCTAAAGCTTGAGTTTAGAGAGTTGGCGCAGCTCAAGTAGACAGGTTGGTTGGAGGCTTATATTGCAGAGTTTCAAAGGCTGGCAATCACGGTCACAAACATATCAGAGGCCAGATTGGCAATGCTATTTGTAGAGGGGTTGGAAAAACCTCTACATGGATGATTTAAAGGCTTTGAACCCACCACTCTTCGTGCGACAATCAACAAGACCAGGGAACTACAAGATGTCGCCTCAAAAAACAAATTCACTCCTAAACCTTATTTCCCTCAAAATGGTAAAGAAGTTAAGCCCTTTTAGAAGGATTGGATTGGGAAACCGAAGATGGATGAGAAGACCCCGAAAGAGCTAAGAAAGAAGAAACTTTGTTTCAATTGTCAGGAGCCATGGGTACTGGGGCACAAGTGTGTTGGTAAGGACAAGGTGGGAAAGGCTCACTATATTGAGGAGATTGTGTGAGAGCAAAGAGGAAATTACAGCAAATTTCTTGTAGGTTTCATTTTTTTGGATAATATAAAAAGGAAGGTCTAATTGTTTCTTTGTGGACATAACCCAAATTTTGTGAACCACGTATATATTTGTCTCTTGTTTTATGCTTTTCTATATTTTTATTTCCGCAATATTTTATGTGTTCCATTGCTCTGTCAATTAATTTCTAACAGGAGAAAAAATCATTTTTTAGGTTATCTCCTTTTTGATGAGTAACATGGTCAAAACATAACAATTTATACTATCTCACACATATGATATATTTTAGAGAAATCCTCTTAAAAGAAGTCAATTTTATCCTCTTAAAACATGATGTTAGGGTAAAAGAAAGAAAAACATTTTTCATATATTTTTAATTTATTTATTGAAAGTTCCTGAAAAGTATAAAGTGTCAAGTCCCATGCGAACCTTCAATTAAATCAATTAAAAATATGTTTTTTTTTCCAAACTATTCCACACAATTTAAAACATTTTTTCCTCTTAAATGTATTAAAAATGCAAAATACTTATCATATTTCAATTTAGCCCTTTATGATTGTTCCATTGCAATCATGAAAATTGTGAGGCATTTAATGATATTATAAAGTGATCCATATTTATTGCATAAAGTCATTTAGGATGTTTCAATATCTTCGTGATTGTAAAAAGTGTGAGACATTTAGTGATATTATAAAATGCTCATTTAGGATATCTTAATATCTCACCAAATTCTTAGCCAAGGTGTGGTTTAGGTGTGTTTAAGTATTGCTCTATAAACATTTGACACAGTCATTTTTGACTTGTATGGTTTTAATTGGATGATTAATATTGGCCTAATTTAAATTTTATTGATTATTCAATTTTCTACATGATAACTTCTTTTCTTGTGATGCCCATGTTAAACTTAAAATTTCTTTTAATGTTTATCTATTTTTTGCATTTATGCCTTGATGTTATGGATTAAACTAGCAATTAAGGGTGAAGATATTTCTTTCTTTCTTTAAAGTGCATTGATGATTAGAGATGAGTCCCTTATCATTGTAGTCCTTTGTTGAGTTATGTCAGAAATGATCTAGAATCCTTGAAATAATGTATTGTCTCAACTTTATTGTTGGCCAATGTATCTATTATCCTTACATATTTTCATTTATGTTGTATGTTTAGGTCAAATTTATTCCCCCAGACTTACCACACCTAGAACAACCACTTATGGTTAAGAACATATAATTGGCATTATTTATTGGCTACTCTCTCTTTTATAAAATTACATGATCTTATCTTATAAGTGTTGCCTACAAAAGCTTGGAAATCAATTCTAAGTTCCTTTTTTAGGGATAATAAGTCCATAAGATACATCTCCCCACAATTTTCAAAACATATAAGTTAATTATCAAAAGATACAAGTAAGTGAGAGAAAATGATTTTGTTTCACTTATTCTATGGTCCATAGTTTGTTACTAGCTTCTTTTCCTCCTTAGAATCAATCAAGAAATTTTAGTTTTTTCAAGTTTAGGGTCACTATTTCAAACATAGCATTAATACTTGGAATCTACTTGTAGGAAAACATAACTCCCTTACACATTAGGACCAATCTTTTTTAACTTGACTCTGCTAAAATTTTAAATTAATCAAATATATTTATATATATAAGCCACTATAATCTATAACATAGAAACATTAACTAACATGCAAGATTGCAATAATAATAATAACAATAATAATAATAATAATAAATACTAAAGGGATGCATTATGATGAAATGACACTTTTAATTAAAGGACATGACTTTTAATGAAATAGTACCTTTTACATGTATTTATAGTTACAGGACCATCATTGAAATATCATATCATATGATTTCTTATACGCTTTATTTATATTTATTGTCTTTATAGGTTTTTTTTTTCAAAGTGTTTTGAATATTTGATTGGTCAATTGTAGTTTAGTTGTCACATTTGGTATTAAAACCTTGATTTTTTATCTCGCGCATAGGTCACTCTTCATTCAGAGTTTGTCTAATTTGGATTTTGACCAAAACCGCCACTTTTGAGAGTTTATTTGGTTACCTTTGTCTTTCACCATTGGGTTTTAGCCATTTTCAAATTCTATTGAACAAAAATTATTTCCCCTACAAATTAGAGGAAAATTTAGGATCATGAAATGTGAAGAACAGAGGTGGTGTGTTTAAATATATCTTGGTTAAACTCTAAAAATGAAGAAGAAAACATTTTTAATACATTGTACAATTGTGGTTCTTGACAGTACAAAAAAACTGTGATCCATAACACACTCGCCATAAACAATCTTACCAACTTAACAAGAACCATAACCTCAAAATGAGAACTCTAGCCTAGAAAACTCCTATTTTTGCATAAAAATCATGAGAAAACACCCTGAAATTGAAAAAGTGTTGGTGTTGCATCACCTAATTTTTTATGGAAAAACTTCCAAAAAATTTCAGTGATGGCATTAAAAGTCAAAATCATGATCATGAAAAACCTTAAAATTCCAACAATTTTCAACCATGGCATTAAAAGATCAAATAGCATGACTTTGAAAATTCTTAAAATTATGACATTTTTTATCCATGGAATTAAACCCAAATATGATGAGTACAAAAAATCTTAAAATTTCAAAATTTTTCAACCATTGCATTATAAATGAAAATTTATCATGACCCAAAAAAACCTTAAAATTCAACATCTAAATCAAAGAGTAATTCTACGAATAGCAGATTTTTTTTAAGAGTCAAATTATAGCTCTTTTAGGATCTTAACCTATAACAATTTGACCCATTTTTAATGGGGCACTAAAATTACAATATTTTTTAACTATCACATATAAAATCATGATTAGTGTACACAAAATCATGAAAAATTCCTTAAAAATAATATAATATAGAATTTTTTAATTAAAAATATGAAAAAATTTAATACATATTTTAAAGCAAAATAAATAATGAAAATGATAAGGTAATTTTTAAATGAATTTAAATTAAATAAAATGTAAAGAATTTTTAAAAATTTATTAAACAACAAGCCTTAATTAAATAATTATATAAAAAATAATAATAAAAGAAACAAAGTTTAAAAATATGCATGTATTCAAAAATAACAAAAAAAACATTCTAATAACTTTTTTTAGTAAGGGAAAAAAATAAATAATTTTTTTAGGTTGTCTTTGTATTGCAAGATAAAATATTTATATTAGTTTAGCGAAATTACTCTCTTTCCCTTGTTACTTTGAAAATTAGATCAGAAATAGTAAATTAGAGAGTCAAGAATTTTCATAATTAGAAAAGATTCCATGAAAAATAAATACCAAAACTTTTTGTTGCTCTACTCAGGGGGAAGCCAACAACAAAAGCCTTATTGAGTTGCCGATTTCATGCTAACAAAAAAAATATATTGAGAAGGGAAGTAAAAGACAACATAACTGTAGTCCAACCCCATTTATTCCATGGCTTGCCACCTTTATTCCGGTAAAATAAAAATTAAAAAAATTAAAAAAAAATAATAATAATAATAATTAAAATTAAAAGTTGGTTATATATATATATATATGAAAAACAAACTAAAACAAAAAATAACTAAATGTGTTTTTTCATTTTTTATAAAAAGTTAAAAGAAAAAATATATTAAAAAAATGAATAAAATTAAAAAATAAATTATTTTAATTTATGTATATTACCATGAGAGTTAGCTCAATTGGTTGAGTCTCTTTTGTTAAAAACACATTTGCTATTGAGAGGTTATGGGTTCAATTTCTCTCGACACCCTCGGGTGTTAGGCTCCATGTTTGCTCTGGTAGGAAGTGAAGTGATCCTTTTGGATGGATCCGCCTAGTACAAATATTGTGTGGACATAGTGGTCAGATCTCTAAGGTTCATGAACTACATGAAAATATATATATATATATATATATAGAGTTAAAATTTAATTAAAAAAATAAAAAAATCATGTGATGTGTGTGTTTGTGTTGGGCATTGCTCTTTGCCCACAAGAATGACTACGCAGCTGACCGCACATCGTTATGTTGTGGGGAGGGCAATGCCCAACATTATCACTCTGCCCTGCCCTTTTTTTTCTTTGAATTTTTTATTTTTTTATTATTTTCTTTATTTATAATTGTTTTAATTGTAATTGTAATTTATTTGGGTTTAAATTTAAATTTTATAATTTTTAAACATTAAAAGTATTTATTATTATTATTATTATAGAGTTTGCTATGTTATGTGTGTTTTAAGATTATTGGAACACCTAACATGTAGCTTGGGTAGTTGTGGATCAAGGGTATATAAGCCCATCAAAACCGCACTTAGCATGGGCCACACCATCCCTTAGTATGGTTGGATTTTTTCCCATGGAGTTTCGAACCAACGACTTTTACACCACGGAATGCCTTAAGAAAACACCCTGTCACCGCCTATTATATGTCTCGTGGGAAAAAATGTAATATTATTATTAATTTTTTTTTAATTTCTAAACAAATTTTTTTGTGGGTTGTATTTTTAATGTTTTTTTTGCTCTTTCCTTTATATATATATTTTCCTTAATTAAAAAAATAATAATTAACCGCAGATTGAGACCACCTACTGGAAGACCTATGAGTTGATGAAGCGTGATGGATGTATGTGGTTTGCATGATTTTTGAAGACAATACAACTTTAAAAATAAATAAATAATAGTGTTTTCCAATCATTATTGAATAAAAATGTGATTTTTTAATTCTTTAAATTGATTATCCAATCATTTTAAATGTAAATTATTAAAATAATTAATTAATTAACTAATATTTAAATAAAATTATGTAATGCCATTTTTAGATTCACAGTCAATATTATGTTTTTCTTTTTTTTGAATGTTACTAATGGTCAAGGTTGTAATGTCAATTCATTCGTAATTGTAACCCAAAAAATAAAATAAATGTTAGACAACATTGAAAAACACTTAAAAAACAAGCATTTAAAAAAAAAAAAAAAGTAAATAGAAATGAATGCAAATTTTAAGTGTTGAGTTTTAAATTTTTTCATAGTCATGATATTTGGTCTTTAATGTCATGGTTTAAAATTGTTAGAATTTTAACCCTAGAAAAAGAGTGATGTCGTTGCACCACTTTTGCATTTCAATGTGTTTTTTCGTGCTTTTCTTCGTCATGATATTTGGTCTTTAATGCCATGATTCAAAAATATTTGAATTTTAACTCTGAGAAAAAAAGAGGTGATGTTGCATCACCACTTTTGTATTTTAGCATGGTTTTTCATGTTTTTCGTTAAAAATGTTGGAATTTTAACTCTAAAATGAAAAGGGGGTGATGTTGCATCACCATTTTTCAAAATTAGCATGAAAATCATGACTTGATATGACCTCCAAAAAAATTGAGAACTCAGCAAAATTCTTGTTAAGTTAGTAACATTATTCATACTTGTTGCCACCCTCTAAACCCATATGAATGGCATTGTATTATGTTACCACTATATTATTCATTGGTTCCAATCTTACTTGTTACCCATACAATTCATTGCTAACAATACATTGTTTGTACCATCTCATTTTTCTATTGTATGTAGCAAATTAATTGAAGGAAAAATTGACAATTGAAATCCATATACTTGTATCATATCATTAACTATATAATTATTTCTCTCTCATCACTTCGTTTGTACAACCTTTAAAAAGTTGTTTTTTTTGTAAGGAAGTAAAAAAAAAAAAAATTATATTATCAAAAATATACATAAAATACAACCTTGAAGAACTGGAAACGTTTGTGTCTAGGAACAAATTTCAAACAAAGAAACCCTATGTAAATCGCCCACCCAGGAAAGGAAATTAGGCAATCTCCCCAGGAGCTTTGTCCCATAGAGTTCACAGAAGCTCACACACAAAAAACAAACATAACAGTTCTGAGGAGAGGAGTACAAGGACTGTCTACCCATGATAGGGAAACTAGATGTTCTCTTGGTGAGTTCAAGTGTGTGACATTGTCTATAAGACAACAAAACTAAAATGAACCTGGAAGAAACTAGACAGTTTGGAACAACAAACTAACATGAGAAATAAAAACACATAGAGTAAAAATTATGGAAATACATCCTGCCTAGTGTGGCTAAGTCTTGTCCTAGTCAAATTTGGGCTAGGATAAATGAATTGGATGCACTAGGGCCTTGGTGCATTGTTATTTCTCCCTTCTAGCTTGAACCTATTGTTCTAGATACATGAACAGTTCATCGTATCCTTCTAGTATCCAAGGAGGATGCTCGTATTCAATGTATGCACCATAAAATTCCTCATGTCTCTTGGAGGGTTCTCCCTTAGATGTGCCTTTGACGCCAATCTGACTAGCCAGGTTTAGTGGTTGTTCCACGAGTTCAGGTGAGCTATGCATGGATGCCACCTTTTGCTTCTTAGCTTGCAATTATGTTTTCCCCAAATGAGATGGTCTTAGTCCTTGATGGGAGGAGCTTGTCGCTTTAGCCATGTCGTGAGAATTGGAAGATGTCAAAGGAGGAGGAGGAAAGGGGGTCATCATCGCCCTGGCCAAGTTCCTAAGTGTTGTATGCTTATGTACTAGAAAGGCATTGGCCTCCGCCATTATGCTCTCGACACTTTCTCTGGTTTCTTACTGCTCCCTAAGTTGTCTAGCGAGTAGATTCTTGACCGCCTAGAGATCGTTGTCGAAGTTTTGTCTCTCTCCTATGCCTCCATGGAAACCACAAGTCGAAGAAAGTGCACTAGGATATCCTCATCGAATTTCTCCTCACCCTGGGCATGCAAGGGGGAGAGTTGACATCCTCATCCCCTGTCGTCCTTCTGGCTTTGGCTCTCTCTCTCACCATGATGAGCAGAATGTTGCAATTCCCTTTGGTTCCTTGAAGTCGATTGTGTACCATAGTAGTTCTAGACCACTAGAAATTGAACCCTCTCAACATTAGTGAGTTTGCAGGAAGGAATGTTTGACTTGATAATGTTTGAATCCATATCATGTGCAAGGCGTAAATGCTCTATCCACGATTGAGTGCTCTTAATATGGTTGCATTGATTGTGTCTTGAGGTGAGGTAAGGGAATGGCCACCACCCTACCACTCCCCTTGTGTTCTCATGCAACTTTATCATATGACAACTACCCATTCGTCTCAAAAATGTTGTGATCACCCAGATCCGGGATTAAAAAGTTGATTATTACCAAACATATAGTTCCATAATTAAATTTACATATGTATCATACTCCACATTAATTCAACACGTGACCCATACATACAATCACATATTCTCATAACCAGGATGATTTTAAAAGGGAAAAAAAATATTCTCATAACAAGGATGATTTTAAAAGGGAAAAAAAATAAGATTTAAAAGGGTAGCTGAAGGAAGCATTATTTTTAAAATATAGAAAATAAAAAAGGGAAAACTTTTTATGTATAGATAAAGTATTTTATATATATATATATATATATATATATTATATATATATTCTTTAGTGATAAGATAGAAAAGTATTTAGAGGTTTCAAGGTACATAGATAAAAAGGAATTTAAATGTTTGAGTGTGTGTAAAGGATATACAATGGTAATTTTAAAATTGAGATAATTAAAAGATATAAGTTCTAATTTAAGGTTTTAAAATGGTTAAATTGATGTAAGGAGGAATTTTATTTTAATAATACTTAAATCATAAAGTATTGAGCTTTTGTAAAATATCATGGAATTTTGACGAAAGTAAAATGAGGTCTAGTGTAGCCATCAGGAGAGGAAAAATGAAAATTTATTAATCTCAAAAAAAATGTGTTTTTGTATTATTTAAAATCAAAGGATATTGGTAGGAAAATGTGTTTCTATTTCTATTGATCCTACTACAGATATTAATTATATTACTACCAAATGTGTTAACCAAATTAGTAATGGTAGACTTACAAGACGAAAAAAATATGATATAAGCAATTTACAATTGAATATTGGATATTATATTTTTGTATCACAATTCATTGTTAAATCTTTATTTTGTGATGACAATGGCATAATTCTAGGTTTACCTCAAGTGGAAGTGCTAGGGAACTTCATCTTAAATATGAAGAATAAGTTTTTGACATTTTCCTAATGGATTAAAAGTAGCATTGCATGACAGTACATTGGAATTAGATTTAGTAGCATTACAATACCTTAACAATATCTCAAAGGTGGTCATTTAAGATAATTAGAAGTCAATGCAAAAGATTTAAAAATAATCTAGCAAAGTTATCACTAATAAAAACAAATAAATTTATCGCCTCAAGAATCATAATCAAACTTGATTGCACAAATTAAGAATTTAAAAGGTGAAAAGAAGTCATTGGAAGACAAGTTAAAGCAACTTATTTAGAAATAAGCCTTGAAGTCTTCAAGGAAAAAAAACAAGTTGAGGATAAGAGAAAAATATAGATCCAATTAATACCATGACTCAAAAAGATGACAAACCAATTGAAGTAAAGACATATTTAGATGTTGAAATATAAACAATGGAAACCCCAAGTGAATATCCAATGATCAACAAAACAACATTAGTATGTAAAGAAAATCATATACCAAAAGTAAGTCAAAGAAAGCACTACAAATATAATAAGAGGAAGTGATGTTACAAGGACACCTTATCCACATCCCAATCACCGGAGTAGATATATTAACGAGTCACTGTATCAACATCACTTAGAATGGAACAATTAGCTTATCTATCATAGAATATTGATATTATTATTGTTAAGTCACATAATAACAACACTCCTGGGAAATATTATAAGTGCAATGTTTTATAAAAGATTAAACTAGATTGTCAGATCCTTTTATGGTTTTACAATTTTGCTCAACACATAGAGATTCATATTGTCTCATATCATCAATTGTGATAACTCCAAGAATAGAGAATGGTGTGAAAACATTACAAGATAAGAAAATAGGCATCAAGCCATTTTATGAATATGTTTTGAGGATAAAACATTTCTAAAGGGGATGGTATGTAATAAATATACATATATAATAATAATTAATAGTTAGTGAAGAGATACATTTTAATAAAATGACACATCTCAAGTAAAGATCATGGCCTTTAATGAAAAAGCATCCTTCCTAGGTAGTTATAATGAGACTCCCATTATACTATGATATCATACCATTTCTCGTACAATTTATATATATTTATTGTCCTTGTGGATTTTTTTATTTTTCAAATATTTTGAGTGTTTAATTGGTGAATCAGTGTTGGCTGTCACAGTGGTGCTTAAATTAAGCTCCAAAACTAGGTCAATTTTTGTAATCCCAATAAACTTGTGTAGACCTACTCATTTAGGAAACCCTACAAGTGAGGTTGCATTTTGATTTGTAATAGATTCATATTATAGCTTTGCAATTAAATTCAAGTTCATGTATTTCTATCATATCATTTCTCATATAATTTTTATATGTTTATTAGTTTTATAAACTTCATTATTTTTCAACCGTTTTGGATATTTAGTTGGTGAGTTGTAATTGGTTCTCATAATGATGCATAAATTAAATTCCAAAGCTAAATAATTTGTTCAACTAAATTCACATCCACATAGTAATTCAAATCCGCATAATACAATCTCACAATAACACTTGATAATAGATTTATAGTTTAGTTTCATAAATAACTCCCCAATTACATGTTTCATATTTGTAAATTCTTTGCACCAACATTATTTATACAATAATAGTGTTTACATTCTAAAGTTGATTCTATTTTAAAGAGAAAAAGACAATAAATTTTCTAAATTTGTTTTTTCTCATAACAAAGTTCAAACACATTAGAGTTATCTTACTATTTAAAAGTTTATATTCCTTTTAATGACTTTCAACATTGTAATCACTTCTACTTTCATCAAATTAAAGACTTGATTTAATAAAAAAATATATTATTTTAATCACTTTCAACATTGTAATCACTTTTACTTTTATTAAATTAAAAACTTGATTTAATAAAATAAATGGATTTTTATTAAATTAAAAACTTGATTTAATAAAATAAATGGATGGATGATGTGAAAATTAAATGTCAAAATGACATAACCATTAAAATAAATGGCTAAATGACTAAATGTTATCGTTAAATTTACTTAAGTTAAATGTTATTGTTAATGTCACTCATTTTACATTATTTTCAATGATTTTTGGTATTGTAGATTTCCCATAACATTACACCATGTTTATTTTAATTTTACTTTAAAATAATTGAAAATGTTATATTGTTTAGATATGCATATAAATTCAATAAAGATTTTATTGATGTTATTACTAATGATCATGATATTGATGATGGTAATGTAAATTTGTTAATGATAATGATTTCAAAAATGACCAGGTTGATCTTTATTTAACTTATAAGTGATTATGATGATCATGATATTGATGATGGTAATGTAAATTTTGTTAATGATAATGATCTCAAAAATTACCTGGTTGATCTTTATTTAACTTATAAGTGATTATGATACAATCAATGATGGTGAGATACACTATGAATATTGACTTATTTTTAATATTAATTTTGTATTTTACATATATAATTTTATTTTTTATACATATTATGTTTTTTACATTATTTTATAAAATGTGAGTGTCGTTTTAATATGGTTAATACTGTTTCATTTAACCATGATAAAAAAGAATACTTTGGAAAGTATTAGCTAGATATTTATTTTAAACTGTTGTCATTGACTTTTTCCCTATTTCTCTATATATTTATTTCTTTGAATGATATTTGTATGGTTAATCTAATGATGATTATGATTTCAATAATTTTGTTAATATATTTAATAGTTGAAATGTCAAAATTGACATGATATTGAAAAGCATTAAAATACAATAAAAGAACATTATTAGTTACTTTAATATAAATATTAACTCTTCGTAGTATAATCATAAAATATATGGTGATGTGGCTTTTGAAAGCTCTTGATGTTGAAGTAAAAATAAATTTAGATCTTGGATTAGGGATAGGGGAAAGGAGGCAATGAACTAGTCAAGGTGACATTTTTTATTATCATCACAGTGGGTTCAATCTATTTCTCTTAGAATTGAAGAGGCCTTAAGAGAAATTTTCAAAATCAAATGATGGATTAATGGAATGAGTTGTTTCTATATAATAGAATGGTCCATCAACTTCAATTTTTTAAGGTTCCTGTTTCAATTTCAGTTGATGTCCATGTTTAAAGAACCTTACTATTAATGGAAATTATATAATGGAATTTACTTACATGATAGATACCATGGATAGATCCTTCTCATTCTAAGATCTTTATAGATGTGGGTTTGAAAAAGGAATTAAGATGATTGTTAAAATTATTGAAGTAATATTAGCTTTCAAGTTAAAGTTTGAGAAGATTATCTTGAATTGTAATTAGTACCATGATTATGGGAAGTATGACAAGAATTGATAAGAAAGCAAAAGTAGTAATTATGCAACATGCTAAAGAATGGGAAGAAAGAAGTATCTAGTTACCTTAACAATGAAGACAAACAAACAAGCCAAATCAAAAAAAAAAAAAAATTGTAAAAAAAGAAAACAATACATTTAAGGTATAGTGGAGGAAGGTAGGAGGTCCTAGAGAACACATAACACATTGAGAAAGTTTGAGGAATAATAGCAAAGGGGATGTGCTTCCTTATTTGAAACTTCAAACTAAGAAAAACAATAAATCAAGAGAAATCTATCATTAAGGAATTTGAATCATAATTATTTTTCTTTCTGTTATGTTTTAATTGATATGCCCAGTTACATGGCCAACAAGGTAGTTATCTATTAGTAATTGACACTAGATTGGAAAACAAGACCATTATTTCAAACACTAGGGAAAAATTCATGCAATAAGGATGAAGGATTTATCAAATAAACGTGGAAGTTTATGGAGATAAATGGGGGTCAAAATGAAGTCTCACCATACCAGAAGTCTTGGGTTCAAATCGTGTGCTATCCCCCCCCAAAAAATCGGGGTGAGAAGGTTGACACGATGAAGATGTAGTCCTATCAAGCTTACAAAAAAAAATGGGGGGGTTGTTTGGTAATGTACTTAGGATAAATTTGCTAGCTACATTTCCAAAAGTTATCTAGGTTTTTATAGACTTAAAAGAAGGAATTGGATCTTGTATATATGTGTTATCAATTAATCATTAGGGAAATTTTGAGATCTAAAATGGACCTCCTAAGGAAATTATAAAATAATAGTGGAGATTATAAAATAATATTAGATTACATCATCAAATTTTAGAGGGAAAAGATTAAAAAACTCTTTTTCAACTCGTATTTTCAACTTATCTCCCTATGGTTTTACTCAAATTTCAAGCTGAAACACTCTTTGGATGCAAAATTTGATTCATCGTTTAAGGAGTACTCAAGTTGCATACTTGCGATGGACCCTAATACATGAAAAATGAGAAATACATTAAAAAACATGACTGCAATCACGTTTTTTAATGTATTTCTTATTTTTCATGTAGCATGGTCCATCTAAAGTATGCAACATGGGTACTCCTTGGATGAGAAATTAAATTTTGCATCCAGCGAGTACTCCCACTCGAAATTTGAGTAAAACCTTAGGGAGATAAATTTAAAAAGTAGTTTTATTATTTTTATTTATTTTTATTACTTTTACTTTTTTTACTCCAAAAATGGTGAATCATCCCCCATGGTTGACATAATCATCTTGAATCCTATTGGTTCTTATAAAGTTTGTTTTTGTTGTACATTTTTCTTAGGAGGCCCATTTTAGACCTCAAAATTCCCCTAATGATGGGAGATGGACTCTAGAGTATGTGCAAGGTATAGATATGGTTCTTCCTCTCAAATATAAACACATGAGAGAACAATAACTTATTTTTGGTGGGTTTGGAATCTCCACCATATGCTATAATTTTCTTGGTATTAAGATACATGGAGGTTTTTTCTTGGGTAAATTAGCATGAAATGAGAGAACCTCGTGGTTAAAATGTAAGGCTCTTCAAAATATCATGAATAATTTAATGTAAGGGTCAACAACATGCTTGGGATTTAGATATATATTTTGTATCGCATTAACCTTCTCTTCAAAATCTTTATATTATCCTTGCTTGAATTAACCTACCTATAATGCAACATATATACTACCATAGTATGACCCTCTTGGGTTGGGTTGTTAAGGTATTCCAACATACGTGCATGAAACAAGAAATAATGTATGCCACTTTGTAGGGTATGTAAATTTTCATCATTGAGAGATACTTTTGGAAGAATAGTTATTTGAAAATTAATTGGAGAGTTAAATCCTATTTCTTTTTTAAGCATCACAACAACTTATGAGAGTAGCTAAGTCCCTACAAAGCCTTTGCCATGCACATGGATAATATAGTTGGTGAATAATTTAGAAGGAATTCACTCTTTTCCTTATTACAAGAAGTAATGCACTGAACTATTTAAGAAATCTACCATAGATGATGTGTCCATGGATATTAAGAAATATAAGGGTTATGTGGTGCTCCTTTTGTTATTTAATAAATTTCATAGAAGCTTTGGAAGGCCTTATAATGGCCCTTAATAGAGTCATAATGATCCCATATAAACTTGGGAAAGTATCTTACAATGAAAGGAGGTACATGACTCGATACGACTCAAATGCACAAGTGATAAGGAGATATCTAAAACACTAAGAACATGAAATTGATTTTTTGCGGGGATAAGAGAAACTTACTAATATGCTTTAAGTCAATATAAGTTCCATTTTATAGATTTGTAAGGATTCAGTGGGAAGTTGGTTTAAGAACCAATTCCATATCTCAATTATGAGAAACTAGAAGACACGGATATGAAAATTTCATTACTGAAATTTTATTGCAACAACTGGAATTAATTCTTATAACTATAAATAGATTATGCAGTTTATTGCTACGGCAACAATGAATTAATCACACTACAATCCTCACAAATAAAATTACTGTGAAAGATAAACTAAAAATTGAGAAAATATTGGTGCACACATGTTAGTCAAAGTTGTCATTGATGTCAATGCAATGATGCATAATTGAAGCATGTCTCTAACTTGGTTAAACCCTAACAATTATTATACAAACCTTAAACCCTAGTTTATTCCCTAATCTTGGCACAAAACCCAAGGATGACCTAAGTATGGAATATATAACTAAGTGAAACCCTAGGTATGTTAAATCCAAGCCATGACCCTAATATGAAAAAAACTATTCCTTGATGCAAAACCCCAGAATTTATTAAAACCCTAATTGAAGCTACCATATACCTTATCTTGGATATCTTATGCATGAATACCCAAACCCTAGCTACATATCCTTATCATGTAATGACAAGCTAGATTGTATGATGCCTTTGTTATATATGCCAAACAATGAAGAATGTGCAAATCCTAAAATCCTAATACTTATATGAAGTTTATATGTAAGCCCTATGTACAGGATACCCTAACTCTAAGAAAGGAACCCTAAACTATAAACTCTAACACCGTACTATGCATTATTGAATACATTGAACTAATAAATTATATAATTACGATGTCCTTGCTTTATTAAAGCAAACCCTATACCCTAATCCTAATGCTAATGGGTCATAATTTAGTGAAACCATAGTTGCTTGATAATTTCTTGATCCTCTAATATTAATCCCTGAATTACTATACCATTACTCCATAAAAATTCCTAAACCCCTAACCTTACAACCAAGTTGTAATCTGAAAAAGCTAAGCCTATACTAAACCCTCCACAAGTTTGTTTTATTGCACATTTGACCATCATTTAATTAAAATAAAATAGCACGTTTATGTTATCTTCCTTACTACTGGTCGACTCAAATTCTCCAATAGTCATGTCCTTTCCAACATTCAAACAACTATATATAGAAAGCTAAACTTATCATTTCAGAATGGGAACTTAGTCAAGAATTCAATAAAGCACAATGAGAGGTTTCAGTTTTGAAGCAAGGAGAAAATAAGAAGGAAAAATATAAAATATTATTGTTTGGACAAATTTTGGATGACTTCTGGACTACATCACCGTCTTGTGAAAGATTAGTTGGACCATAGATTTACGAACCTGTGACAAAGACACTTACTCTTTCAAGCTCAAATTTGTTTGAATATTTATAGTTTTCGGTCAGATCACAAAAAAGTGCAGAAGTTTGGTCTTGTTGTAAGCTTGGAAAGTGTATAAGTTTGGTCTTATTGTAGGCTTGGAACAGATCACAAAAAAGTGCAGAAGTTCGGTCTTGAAAAGTGCAGAAGTTATGTCATGTTGTAGACTTTGTACATACCACAAACAATGCAGACCTCGGCCCTTTTTTTGATGCATCCTTAAGGTATAGTGTGGCATTGTACATCACTTGAAGTGGTCATATCTAAGGCAAACTTTGAAGGAATTTTTGGGACATTCCTTAATCAGTATTGAAGCCATCACTGTTGAAGTTGGTTGAAGACCTTTTTGGAGCACTTTTGAATTATTGTTTGAAGTCTATCCCTTGGACCTTTGAGTATCATCTTGAAGCATTGTTGGGCCTTACAAAAGACATTAATGAAGTCTCCTTGAAGTGTTATTGAAGACATTTTGGACCAAATCTTGGTGAAACTTTCAAACAATCATCTCTGAGATATTTTCATGAGACCTTGAGTAGTCACCTTTGTTGCCTTGAAGACTTGAACTTGTTACCATATTAAATATCAATTTTGTTGTGGCAAAAATTTGTTAAATACCTTTTTAGAACCTAACTTAGAGATATTAGTGGAGACCTCATAATGCATTGATGGAAGTCCTTGTTATGTGACCTTGAAGAATATTGTTTAGGTGGCATGAAGAGTTGTGGAGACACCTTCTGAGAATCATAAAGTTCTCATTGATGAGATAAGAAAGGGAATTTGTTGAAGGTCAATTTAAAGATATTGTCAAGGCTTGTTGCAAAAGTTTTTGGGAGGCCTTAAAGAACAATTCAACCTACATTGAAGAGTTGAAGCAAATTGATAGGGTTGGTTCCCTAGGGGATAGGTGTCCTCAAAAATATCAGGCTGGAGCCTATGCCAAAAAAAAGGGTTGGAGTCCTAGAGGATAGGAGTCCTCAAGAAGATAAGGTTAGATCCTTATGGAATATAGGGGTGGAGCACTAGAGGTTGGAGCCTCGTGAAGTCCAAGTTAGTGCTTGGAAAAGTACAAGGTGGAGCCTAGCAGATTGAAATATTTGTGTCTTCATCTAGGGTTGGAGCCCTAAACATTATTGTACTTGATTTATTGTATTTAATATGATTGATTCCTCGTTATTTCTAATTAAAAAAAAATATTTATTCTATATTTTTCATTTTGCGTTCTATTTATTAGTGATCTAAACTGGTAAAGTAACAATTGTAAAAGAAATATTGATTCACCCCCCCCCCTTCAGTATCTCCAACAATCGGTATCAGAGCCAGTACCTTCACTCACAGCCTAACATCTAGGAGTTAGATCCTTAGAACAAAAATGGTAAGGTCAAGGAATAAAATCTCCAAACCTTCTAAATATGTCTCTTCCTCAATCAAAAATTAGATGAAAATTAGGTAGTCAAATCCCCCATGTTGAATGGAACAAGTTTTGTCAAAGGGTAGAATGAAATTCTTTTTTATGGCTCAAGGTTTTGAAGTTTGGGAATCAGTGATTACTAAAATAATGATGGAAGAAGATTCTAAGGAACATAATGTAATAGTGATAAATGAAATCTTGAGTGGCATACACGATCCTATAAAAGTTAAAATGGAGAAATGTACATCAGTGAAAGAGAATTGGGAGAAACTTCAAGATCTTCATTCAAAAGGAATTTTTCTCATAACCCCGTATCATGAAATCCAAGAGCACAAGGATAATTCACAACCAAAAAAGATGGCTGAAAGCCAATTTGAAGACACCAAGAGCAAGGAAGACCTAGAAGAAAAAGAAAACCTCAAAGAAGATCTCAAGGCAAAACTTGTAGCTACTCTAGAAGAAATAAGCATATTGAATAAGGAAGATGAAGAAATCAAGAAGCAGGTACAAGATGTTCATCATTACCTTGAAACAAATAATGAGGAAGTTATTCTTTTAAAGCATGAAGTAATAAAAAAGGATGAGGATCTCACCAACCTTAAGGAAGAATTGCATCAATTTGAGAAAAGGCATAATGAAGAAATCATCTCCATGACAAGTCAATTGGAAGAACAAAAAAAAAGGGAAGATAATCTGTCAAATCATCTTGGACAAAGACTTAAGGAATTGAACATATTTGAATTAGAAATTGATCAATATAATAAAGAATTCTCCCCTTAAAGCTCAACTAGAAGAAGTGAATAAACAAGTACAAGGAGTTCCAAATGTAAAGTAAAATTTAGTCCTCTTAGAAGGACAAACTGATGAAGCAAAAAAGGAAAGGAATGTCATGGCATACCAACTTGAATAAAAAGATGAAGAAATATTCAAACTGAAATCAAATGTAACCTCTCTCAAGGCCCAAACATTTGAAGCAACAAGGATAAGGGAAGAAATGGAGATCCAACTAGCAAACAGGGATGAATAACGTGAGAAGATGAAGGAAGAAATTATTACCCTAAGAAAAGAAGTTGATCAGATGAATAAGAATCTAAAGAGTTCACAAACCTTGGATGACATCCTAACCCATTAAAGATCCCTCCTTGATAAATATGGTCTTGGTTATGCAGGTGATCCCTCTAGCCAAATTAATGCAAACCCTAATGCACCAAATAACAAGGATGTGGAGAAGCATAAAAGTGATTATAACATCCCCAGTTATAGTAACAGCAAGGAGAAGAGTCAAGACAACATTGGAATAAACCCTACTCCAAAAAGATATGCAAATGGTGTCAAGAATGCAAGAGGAAATAAATATGATCAAAGGATCATAAGGAAAATTTACTTTAGAAGTACATCAAGGAAATCTCCATCTTCCAGGTAACAAAGTATAGTTTTTGGTTATTGTTACTCTTGTACAAATTGTGGGAACATGGAAAGTGATTGTAGGGAATACAATAAGGACACATATAATAGCCCCTATCAGTCTCCTAGAAGTAAATTTGCTAGAATAAATCATGTCTGCTCATTTATTGAATGCTACAAATGTCATAATATTAGTCATATGGCTCGTAATTGTAATATGAAATGGGTCCCTTAACAAGCTAAAGCCATAACAACCAAGCATGAAAATATAGTTAGACAAGTTTGGAGAAGGAAGCATGTTGAACCAAAAGGATATCATATGGAATGTGTCCAAAATGCTCAAAACATCAATCCATGTTATTAATTAGATGCAGACACCATAGGCAAATATGATATTCCAAGTTTTGATGATGAGATTTCGCGTACTAAGAAGAAGAGCATGCAGATTGTCAGGGGGAGCTTATGAAATTTGAATATTCTTGATGCACCCCTTGATGAGTCACATATGGACAGTCATTCCATGAGACACATAGATATCTCTCTCTTGATGACTATGATGAATCATCTCTTAGAAATTTTGCAGAAAATATTGACAAGTTGGTCTCTTCTACTATCATCTATCTCAAGGAGCATGAAAATCTTAGGGGAAGACAAGCATTATATTTTCTCTCCACCACACATCCACTATTGTAGATGGATTCCATTCAAAATAGTAATCTTTCTTTTCTTGGGTTCCATAAGCAAAAAGGATAGTAAGAGGAGTTTATGCAGGAAGGGGGTGTTGGTTGATCACATGAAGAAATGAAAACTAAGACATCTCTCTTCTACCACATTTCCATAAGAAGGAAAGAATGATAATAGGGAGAGCAGCATGGCAAGAAGAAGCAAGATGGGGGGAGCACTTGATGAAAAAAGGCATTATCAGGACACCCCATTTGCCATTGATGTCAAAGGGGGAGAGAATGTTGAAAGGCCGAGAATATGGCCATCAATGACAAAGGGGGAGATTGTTCGTCAAAGTTGTCATTGATGTCAATATAGTGATGCATTTTTGAAGCATGTCTCTAACTTGGTTAAACCCTAAAATTTATTATGCAAACCTTAAACCCTAGTTGATGCCCTAATCCTAGAACAAAAACCTAGGATGACCTAAGTATGTACTATATACATAAGTGAAACCCTAGGTATGTTAGATGCAAGCCATGACCCTAATATGCAAGAAAATATTATGTGATGCAAAACCCCAGTCTTTGTTAAAACCCTAATTGAAGAAACCCTAGACCTTATCTTGGATACCCTATGCATGAATACCCAAACCCTAGCTATATATCCTTATCATATGATGGCAAGCTAGATTTTATGATGCCTTTGTTATATATGTCAAACAATGAATAATGTGCAAATCCTAAAATCCTAAAGCCTATATGAAGTCTTATATGTAAGCCATATGTACACAATACCCTAACCCTAAGAAAGGAAGCCTAAACTAGAAACTATAACACCCTATGCATTATTCAAGACCTTGCACTAATAAAATTCTATAATTCTAATGTACTTGCTTTATTAAATCAAACCCTATACCCTAATATTAATGGATCATAATTTAATGAAACCCTAATTGCTTGATAATTTCCCAATCCTCTAATATTAATCCATGGATTAATTTACCATTACTCCATAAAAAATCCTAAAACCCTAATCTTACAACCAAGTCGTAATATTAAAAAGCTAAGCCTATACTAAACCCTCCACAAGTGGTTTTGTTACACAGTTGATCATCATTCAATTAAAATAAAATAACACGTTATAGGTTGACTTCCTTACTACTGGTCGACTCAAATTCTCCAACAGTCGCATCCTTTCCAACATTCGAACAACTATATATAACAAGTTAAACTCGTCATTTCAAAACAAGAACTCGGCCAAGAAGTTGGTGAAGCACGATAAAAAATATTTTAGTTTTGAAGCAAGGAGCAAATAAGAAGGATGAATATAAAATATTACTATTGGGATAAATTTTAGATGAGTTATGGAGTACATCACCATCTTGTGAAAGATTAGTTGGACCAGAGATTTGCGGACCTACGACAGAGACACTTACTCTTATGATCTTGGATTTGTTTGTAGATTTATAATTTTCAATCATGTTGTAGCCTTGGAATAGATCACACAAAAATGTGTAGGAGTTCGGTCTCGTTGTAAGCTTGGAAAAGTGTTGAAGTTCGGTCCTATTGTAATCTTGAAAAGTGCAGAAATTTGGTCTTGTTGTAGGCTTCGAACAGATCACAAAAATGTCTTAAAAAGTGCATAAGTTTGGTCCTATTGTAGACTTTGTACAGACCACAAAATGTATAGACCTCAAATTTTTTTTATGCACCCTTAAGCTCTATTGGAGAATTGTACATCACTTAAAGTAGTAATCTCTAAAGAAAACTTTGAAGACATATTAAAGACATTTTTGGGACATTCCTTAAGAAGTATTGAAACCATCATTGTTGAAGTTGGTTGAAGACATTTTTGGAGCACTTTTGAAGTCTATCACTTGGACCTTTGAGTAACCTCTGTTTATAATTTTCAATCATGTTGTAACCTTGGAATAGATCACAAAAACGTGTAGAAGTTCAGTCTCGTTGTAAGTTTGGAAAAGTGTAGAAGTTCAGTCCTATTGTAAGCTTGGAAAAGTGCAAAAATTTGGTCTTGTTGTAGACTTGGAACAGATCACAAAAAATTTTAGAAGTTCAGTCTTAAAAAGTGCATAAGTTCAGTCCTATTGTAGACTTTGTACAGACCACAAAAAGTGTAGACCTCGACTTTTTTTTTATGCACCCTTAAGATCTATTGGAGAATTGTACATCACTTAAAATAGTCATCTCTAAAGAAAACTTTGAAGAGTTATTGAAGACATTTTGGGGACATTCCTTAAGTAGTATTGAAGCCATCATTGTTGAAGTTGGTTGAAGACCTTTTTGGAGCACTTTTGAAGTATTGTTTGAACTCTATCACTTGGACCTTTGAGTAGCATCTTGAAGCATTGTTGGGCCTTACATAAGACATTCTTGAAGTCTCCTTGAAGCATTATTGAAGACATTTTGGAGAAAAAAATTGGTGACACTTTCAAAAACTCATCTTTGAGATGTTTTCATGAGATCTTGAGTAGTCACTTCTGCTTTCTTGAAGACTTGAACTTGTTACCATATTAAAGATCAGTTGTGATGGGGAAAACATTGTTAAAAAACTTTTTAGAAGCGGACTTGGAGATATTAGTGGAGACCTCATAATGCATTGATGGAATTCTGCATGATGTGACCTTGAACAATATTGTTTGGGTGACATGAAGAGTTGTGGAGACATCTTTTGAGAATCATAAAGTTGTCATTGATGAGCTAAGAAAGGGAATTTGTTAAAGGCCACTTTAAAGATATTGTCAAGGCTTGTTGCAGAAGTTTTTAGGAGGCCTTGAAGAACCATTCAACCTACATTGAAGAGATGAAGCAGATTGATAGGATTGGTGCCTTAGGGGATAGGTGTCCTCAAAAAGATTAGGTTGGAGCTTGTGCCAGAAAAGAGGGTTGATTCCCTAGAGAATAGGAGACCTCAAGAAGATAAGGTTGGAGCCTTGTAGAAGATAGGGGTGGATCCCTAAAAGTTGGAGCCTCGTGAAGTCCAAGTTGGTGCTTGGAAATTTACAGGTTGGAGCCTGGTGGATTAAAATATTGGTGTCTTCACCTAGGGTTGGAGCCCTAAACATTATTGTACTTGATTTATTGTAAAGAAGAGGATTGGAGTCTTCGTTATTTCTAAATAATAAAATTATTTATTCTATGTTGTTCATTTTGTGTTATGTTTATAAGTGATCTAAACTAGTAAAGCAACAGTTGTAAAATAAATATTGATTCACCCCCCACCCCCCAGTATTTCCAACAACACACACAAAATATAACACCGTTATTTTTTAACAAAATCCCCCAGAAAAAACCCAACTTGGGAAAACTGGTATAGCAGCTGAGGGTTTTTATTATGAAGCAACAATGAGAAATTTTGAGTACAATTTATGGATGCCCAACTAGAAATCCAATCAGAAAATTAATTTGACCAAAATATATATGAGGAAAATACCTCAACACCACGCCTCATCCATCTCTGATAGTTGGAAAAGTTAGTTATTCGTACAACCTCTATGTGAGCCTTTATGTATTGCTTGTGCAAGCTCTAATTTGCTAAGCCTTGGAACTGCTAGAAAGATGACATCCTGACTGAATCTTCATCTGAAAGAAATGTTATTTGCCTCTTGGAGAATTTCTATATTAGCTGCAACTAAATCACCCTTCCCTTCAGCAAAATCGATCTCCCTCTGAATTTATCTACACTGGCTTTGTGCACCTTCTCTAGGAAATGTGACCCTTCTACTACTGACTCTCTAGAATTGGAAGACTTCCTCCAGACTCGGTGTCTTTTCCCCTCTTTATCTCTGCTTCCCTTCTCTGGCTCGAACTCTATAGATAGAATACTATTGCTCTCCAAAAAATTGAACTGCCCAAGGAAATCAATCTCAAGTGTGTTCCTCCATCTACCTATCGACTTATAATTATAATCTCACTAGGGAACTCAAACTGACAAGATTAAAACTTAATCAATGGCTAAGATTATTTCCTAGTTGATATGTGTGAGTTTCTAGACAAATTTCACCTTCCTCAACTAATTGTTGTTAATTAATCATTTTCCCTAAGTTAGACTTAGGAAAAATTTAATTACTAATTAATTAACTTAATTAAGGCATCTCTAGGTGGATTTTCCTTAAACCTTTTATTGGTTATAGAGTCTTAGTAATTCTTAGCCTCTCTGACAATTGTTGATACTATAACACCATACGATGATAAAAAACTAACACTCCCTCTTTGTGATGAAGGTGTTCTAGCGTTGCACTGCTCCAACACCCTGTCTTTACATCACCCTCCAATACACGATGTTGATGTCTGGCCATTATGGTTGTTTTCCAATGCCCACCAACCATTGTGCAACTCTAATGTTGCATTTGTGTTGCTGCTGACACTGTTGTACATTTTGTACTGCTGCAAACTCTACATCTGCACTGCAACTCCCTCTCAACTATTTTTGCTTCTAATGCAACTATTGCAACTTAGAAGCATCCAAAATACTGAATCAACTGTCTCTAAGCTACATATGTCTCTTGATCATCCGACTGCTACTAGCCTCAGCACTTTCCACTGAATAATTTGTGCACCTGTTGACTCTACTACTAAGCCTCCTACTTTGTTGTCAACACCACTTTGCACTCCTCAACACCTTACTGTAACTAGTCTGCAACTACCACTTTGGAATATGACAGCACAACTAACGCTAATTCATCCTACTACTGAATACTATGGGCCCCTGTAGTATTGTAATGATCAATGAGTAAGACACCTTAATGGATCCTACCCAAATATTTGCACTGCTCTAGGACTATAGCTTCATATCGCCCCACCTCACTCTTGTAGGTATAGCTTAAAACATGGCGAAGTCTTCCTCCAACCTAGAGGATAATTTGTCTATCTCTACGGGTTTTTTTCATAGTCCTACTTCTCTTGCTTGTCCTTCTTCCTTTGAGGACATTGAGTATTGTAGTGGATTAACTCGCCACACCTGAAGCACTTGACTTTCGATACGTCCTTTTTTTTCTTCATCTCCCCCTGTCCCTAACTAGGACCCTTTGAAGCAAGGGCCACATTATCTTCCTCTTTCGCATCTTTTGATCCCTTGCTGCTACTTTTGTTGATGGAGGTTTGCACAAGTTCACGCCTCATATCCTCCTGCTGCAAGTATGACCACATGTTGTCCCACCTAGGTAGAGTATCTTGACCAAATATTCCTTGGATGAAGATCTCTCAATCCTCTTAGACATTGTTTAGTTCCAAATGCACCAGCTTTGTATCTGGAGATGTCTCTCCTACAGGTGCAAGTTGATCCCAACTTTCCTGAATTCTAGTGAGAAGGGGGTCAATTCCTTGTCCCTTATGCATCCTGATGTTCCTCAGCTTTTATTTCAAGAACATCTTATGTTTCTCATAAAGAATTTTGGTATAGTTGTGCAATAGCATACCACATCTCCTTAGCAATATGCTTACCAAATATATGCAAGGATATAGGTTCCCAAACTCCATCCAGTATCACCTACTTCATCTTTTTCATCTCCTTCTTGAATTCCTTCAGTTGATCTGCATCAGTAGGTTTTGCCACAACATTCTCTACATAGGTCTTCAAGCCAAATTCATCTAGCAGGAATAACATCCTAGCCTTCCAGATGACGTAGTTGGAGGCTCCCTCCAACCTATCCTGATCTCTAAGCCTATTTGTGGCCATCTCTAAAACTGGAATGGAAAACTCCCTCTTTCATCTGCTCAGTTGTTGAATATGTTATTCACACTCCCTTTTGGTGTGAAAAATTTGGCTTGCAGCTACCACCGACTTCAGCTAGAATTTTGGATCTCTAGGCTAGAAACCCTCTGAGAGAAATTCCCTATGTGTGTGAATTCTATTCCACTCGGTGCTAATTATGCTTCTACAAAATGCTACAAAACCATTTTGTGTCCAAACAAGGAATCTTCTCAACGAAAATATGAGCTACTGCTACTCCCACTCCCTGCTGCAATCACTCAATATTGCAAGCCGAATTTTTATGCAACCCTGCAATGAAAAATAAAACCACCCAACAATTCGCACTACCCAGCTAGGCATTGTGCAGCCCTTAAAAAAATTGTCCTACTACTCCCTCTGAACAATGAATTTCTTCTTTCGCTTATGAGCTTCCCCGTTTGATCAAAATTGCTCTGATACCATGTGAAAATTTCACTACTAAAAAATTATTGCAGTAACTCGAATTAATTCTTCTAACTATAAATAAATTATGTAGCTTATTTCTACTGAAACAACAAATATATCACACTGCAACATTCACAAATAAAATTACTGTGGAAGATAAACTATAAACTGAGAAAACACTGGCACACACACACAAATATAACATTGTTATTTTTGGACAAAAGTCCGGAGGAAAACCCAACTTGGGAAAATTGGTGCAGTAAATGAGGGTTTTTATTTTTAAGTTGTGGTAAGAAATTATGAGTTTAATATATGGATGCCCAACTATAAATCTAAAAAGCAAATTAATGTAGCCAAAATATATGTGAGGCAAATACCTCAACGCCATGCCTAATCTAGCTCCAACAACTAGCAAAACTAGCTAGTTGTACAACGTCTACTTGAGCCTCTACGCAATGCCTATGCGGGATCTAACTCGCTAAGCCCCGAAACCATTGGAAAGATGACATCTTGACTAAATCTGCCTCTGGAAGGAATTTGCTTGGCCTCTTGGAGAATTTCTGGACCAACTGCAACTGAATCACCCTTCCCTTCAACAAAATCGATCTCCCTTTAAAGCTATTTGCACAGCTTCTCTAGGAAATGCGGCCCTTCCGCTACTCACTCTCTAAAACTAGAAGACTTCCTCCAGACTCGTTGTCTCTTCCCCTCTCTATATCGGATTCCCTTCTCTTTCTCTAACTCTACCATCAAAATGTTGATGCTCTCTGGAACATCAAATTGCGCAACAAAATCGATCTCAAGTGTGTTCCTCCATCTACCCATCAACTTCTTCTTATAATCTCACTATGGGACTCCAACGGCCAAGATTAAAACTTAATCAGTGGTTGAGATTATTTCCTAGTTGATCCATGTGAGTTTCTAGAGAAATGTCGCCTTCCTTAATTAATTGTTGTTAATTAATCATTTTCCCTAAGTTAGACTTAGGAAAAAAATAATTACTAATTAATTAACTTAATTAAGATATTTTTAGGTGGATTTTCCTGAAACCTTTTATGGTTTATGGAGTCTGAGTGTTTCTTAGCCTCTCTGACAACTTTCAAGACTATAATACCATCAGATGCTACAAAAACTAACAATACCCATTATGGTCAATGTGAAATATTTTGATAGGAATTTGGTTTGAGAGTTTATTATTTGATTATGTTTCTATTATCAAACCCAATATAACGAAAAAATTCAAATAGGTTTGAGGAACTCTCAAGTTTTGAAATAGTGGATCTCTCTTATCATTAAAAAAATAAGATGGAAATGTGATTCAAGGTTGAAGGATATCATGGGACCATATTTTTTTGTTTAGAATGCTTATGATTTGAGTTGGAAAAAAATATAACTTTCCATGCATTGGAAAATAAAAGATGAAAATAGAAATTTGAGAAAAAAGTAAACAATTAGTTGTTAAATATTCATCTTCCTCACACATAATAAGAAGGAATAACTACAATCAATAGTTCAAAACCCAAAAGCATTTAAACAATACATATTGTTTGGCAAGAAAATAATCTCAAAATAAAAGTGCAAAAACACATTTAAGTGGAAAATATAACCTAGGACACATATATGTGATTTAAACTATTTGATACGTAGAAAAAAATAGTATTATTTATGAAGTACTTATATACCTAAACCAAGTAAAATCCAATTCCCAGGTTTTACTAGAGAGGGTCAATTATTCTTAAACCTACAATAATTTGAGTATTAATGAGATTAAATGCTCATCAAACTCTTAATTCCCCTTTAGGTAGAGATCAAGTCTTATATACCCAAATACAAGCATAGTTATAACAAAAGGATTTTATTATAACTAGAATTGAGAATTACATAAAAGAATACAAGAAGAAATATTTTTTCCAAATTGAAAACAAAACAACCAAATTAACATACTATATAGAGCCCTTATAAAAAAATGGTGATAATAATGTTTTTTTGTTCTTTTACATCCTTTGCCGTCCATTTTATAGGCTAGATGTGTTTTCTATGTGATTATGATGTCATGAGGTTTCTAGAAATCCTTTTTGAGTTTATTATTCTATCAAAAATTCTGGTGAATATTAACAGGCAGAAAATATATCCAAATTCTTGTTATTTTCTCTTTGAAGATAGTTATGAAACTACCCTAGGATTATTCAACCACTATTACTCTCTTATCCACTTACACTCTCTTATGGGTATTTTTTTGTTCACACTCCTATGATCGCAAGCCACTCACAACGGACTCTCTAGCCCCTTGTGTTTGAAGGTGGTGATAACTTACTCTTTTTTTGGAGACGTTATAATTTCTTAGTTCTGACCTTTTGAATAACATGGCTAATCAAGACAAGGATCAAGGTGGATAGATGATTTGTGTATATCTCCTTTAGACTTTGGGATTATAGCGAAAATGATGGTTCCCAATTATATTATTTTCTTAGTTAGGTCCCTATGCTTATATGATGCAACTCCTTGGGGAAAAGATTTGAATGCAAACAAACAAGGAATAAATATTTTGTCATATAAAGAACCAAAATCTCATTTGTAGATAATATTAAACACATAATGTCAAGGTAGGCTATCAAAATTATAAAAGAAAAAATGTGTCGACTAGGAAAATATTGTGATACAAATGAATACCTCAAGGTCATGAAGGCACACCATAAAAACCATGTTGTGTTAATCTTTATGAGCTTGTTGAATACATAATGCAACACAACCTTGTAGTTTTGAATCATCCCATAATCCATCTTTGCTTTTAACCTAAAACATAAACCAGGGAGAGTGATTAGCATGTTCTTTGATACATATATGACAAAGAAAAGGAAAATATAAGAATTAATTAAAAATCTAAATTTTGATCAATTGAAGTGTTGACCTCATTGGATCTTGATGTGGCCTTCACATTAGTAACTTAAACTTATTTTTGCTTTGAAAATGCTTTATTATCTATTGAAAAGGTTAACCATGAGATAATGGAAGGTCATTTGACCCCTTTTACTCCCACCCCATGTCCCCCACAAAAATAACTCTCAGTTTCCTAACCTTCATTTTATTAAAAACAAATTATGTGAATATGATTGTGGCAATAAAATAAAATAAAACATAAAATTACTGTAAAAGTTGAATTATATAGAAATAATCAAATGTACTAATATGTTGCATCAGTACATGTATCGTAATGTCTTTTGTAATCTCTTTCTAATTGATTTTTCTTTTTTTCTTGTTTTTTCTTTCTTTTTTTTTAATTCATGTAACATGGACATTATCTTCACCTTCTTGATGTTGTTTTTTGTTTGATAGATAGTGTTGATTAGAGTGAAAAATAAATGTGTCCAAATTAAGAATGAAGCATTATAATGCTGATATCATATCAATATAAAAATTACAAGTTATTATTGAAGAAAAAATCATTATCCATATAAGAACCACCATCAATAATTGGTATAGTGAAAATTATAGGTTTGTTATACGGGATTTACGATTGCAAACAAAAGTATCTCCCCTAGGTTTGGTTGTTAACCTAGAACAATAAAAAAACAAGGAACTCAATGCTTTCCTTAAAGTAAAATAGATGACAGAATGAATCCTACCTGGAATTTGTTGCAAGCTTCGCTCCTTCTTTATCTTGGATGCTTCAATTCCAGCTCTGATTTCCAAACTTAGAACCTTCACAGTCATAACCAATGAAGTGGGATCGATCACTCCACTGGGTCCAACATGATCTCGTTCTTAACTCCTTTGTAAGGGGAGGTTCCCAAAGCCAAATTGCAATAAATGGGCTTTTCTCCCTATCACAAGATGCTAATGTTTTTTTTTCGGCTCTGGCAAGTTAACTCACTTCCCTATTCTAAGGCCCTACAACATGATCTAATGTAGGTTGAAAAGAGCCCTACACATAAAAATAAAATTTCTAGATGATTTTATTAGCGTTGATTTTGAGAGTTGTTATTTACTCAAGGTAATGGAAGTGAAACTGGTGGAATTATGACTTGACGCAAATCCTAATGCAATCGAAAATGAAATTATAATCTTTTCATTACAATGAATTTCTAACTGAAGGAAAGAATCTTTTCAATTTTTCAATGAAAATGTAAAAAACCCTTAAATCCCACTATAACCCTTTTCCTAAATGCACATGTCCAATTTTGAGTTACCCAAATATTGAAATTAGCTTTTAAAATTACACTTTGCCCAATAACTCAAAAAATGAAGAAACTTCTCTTTGACATACAATCACTTGAAAAATTGCAAAATTCAAGAAGAAACCAATCAACACTAAAATGAATTTTCCTTGTTGAATGCTATGAACTTGCTACAATCAAGAGTACAATTCAGAAATACTTCAGGAACAGAAGAAAAATGACTTTTCGTTTTGAAACTAACATAAGAAGCACTTTTCATAAATAATACTCATTCTTGTAAATCATTGATTTTTACTCACAAACCAGACTTTCACAAAAGAGAAAAATAGACACAAGCCCTGATCTGATCAAAATAAGAAAGATAGACAGACAGTAAAGCAAGACCAACTGATCTCTCTTTTGATAGATCGACCATTCAACAGATGAGACTTTACCCTAATTTGTGAAAACAAGAAAACCACAAGCAAATCCTTTCACAACACGTAGGCAGACTGACAGAGATCAAAGAAGGTACAGACAAGTGTAACTAAATAGGATCAATCAAAAACTCTGGACTTGATGAGGCTAAAACTGAAATTTTCAAAAATTACAGTTATGTGTGTACGTCATAGAACAAGGTAGTGTGTATACGCTCTGTTGTAGAAATAAAAGTACACACAAGTGCACTCTGTATCTAAAGCTAAAGTGTGCACAACGGGAAAATTTTAGAAAAAATAAAAACAAGTCAAATAAATCACAAAATCCATATTTTCAACATTTCCAAACACTTAGAGAGGGCTTCAACAAAAGGATCAAAAGGTAAAAACAAAGAGAATAATGGAGAGTGAGACATTCCCCATTGGAGTTGCCAATTTGTTAGGCAGACTAATCCCTCTTGCGAACAAGATGGATCTCCCTAGACCTCAGAGAAATCTAGTGCAAACAAGAAAGAACTAATACCTTTCCTTAGCTTACGATTCATTGAAACAAACAATATGAGGGAGGTCACTTACCATTTAATTGAAATGCCTAATGAAGTCCCTTTCAGTGCCTTCAATCGTTCTCTTCTCCTTGATGCTTTATAGATCATTCCAGCGCTTCCCACAACTTCCCCATGATGTCCTGAAGGAGATATGCATAGAAAGAAACAAACAAAGGACCAAAGCAATCAGTATATAGCATAAAAGATAAATGAACTAATTAACTCAACATATATCATAAATTGAATCAATAAGCAACCATAACTTATGTGGGTGATCAAGGAATCCCACAAATGATATCAAAGAAGACATAATTGGGAAAGAATAGTTGCTTTAATATTAATGAAATGGAGAAAAAACTTACACCTCAAAGCCATGATGTTACAAGTCTCTTCTCACAATCTCCAACACTCTGCTTGAATGAATAGCTTCCTAGCCTTATTTTTGCAGCATAAGCCTACTTCCAATAGTCCTCCTCAATCCTCAGGCCTGTGTTAGATTTATAGGCCAAGAGGGGAAATTTTGGGATCCATTTCCCAAGGGACGATATCCACAAATTATGGGATAGGGGTTCCACAAAGAGAGGGAAGTAGCTCCTTGATGGGAGGGATTAGGGCTGAATAGGCATCCATTCGAAGCCTGTTAGTTGGGAAAGATTCGACTAACAATGCTTATAGACTCTATTTTTCATTTTTACATGTGTTAAGTCATGTGTGCAGAATACTGCATAAGAGAGAGCGCACCTATGCACAGTTTCTAATGGACTCTTCTGCGTATGCACAAAAATTGACTAGAGAACTGCGCAGGAAGCCAAAAATAGGTTTTTAAGCTTTGGGATCCAGGAATTTCATTCTCTTTGGGATAGTTTGGATTCTAGCCTTGCAAGTGGATGCTTTGGAACACATTGATGGATAGCAAAAGATGCCAACCGATGGCCATTTTCCTAATGCGATAAAATAACGTGTAACATAGGTGTCATTGAACACCGAGGATAGTGTTCCCTCAAGGGGGATAGTTCTGTAATAGCACTGGTCAAAAATCTATGTAATAAAGTTAATAAAGGAAAAAATAATAACCATTCCCATGGGACATGTATTCCAAGTTGAATGATGGGAAAAAACATAGTGATGGGGATCACTTGTGATCAATTAATGGTTATGGAAATTGGAAAAGGCAAAGACAAAGGCTTTGGAAAGGCATGAGGCATTAATTGGCATTTTATTTATGAAAATAATGGAAATTAGGAGAAAAGGAAGGTGAAAGGTCATAGGTTACATGTGAGGAGGAAAATGAAGGAAAATAAGGGAAAATTGAAGAAAATAGAGTCTCATTAATAAAAAGGCTTCTGAGGATCATTTTGTAGCTTTTTTCAGTTCAAACTTTTGTCAATTTTAGCTTGGAGCTCTCTATTCTACTCTCTCTTTCTTATATTCTTGGACACTTAGAGTTTCTTGGAGCACTCTTGGAGGGGTGTGGCATACTTGGGATTTGGAGCAAGAAGGCAAAGGAAGAGCAGAAAAGTGAAAGAGGACATTGGGATCATCAGGTACAGTAGATTTTGCTTGTAGGTACCGAGTTGCATGTATGATTTCATTGCTAGTTTTAGCATGCATGGCACATGCATGTGGCTTCTTGGTTATGATTTTTCATTGGCATGGAGGACTTCCTGGATTAGGAGTGTTTTTGCATAGCCTTGTCATTTCCTGGTTAGCCATGGTGTTGTGGGTTTTTTTCCTTTTGTTTTCTAGTTGGTTCTCGTGTTCCTTATGGTTGTGGGTTGAGTTTTCCTGGAAGCCTTGGTTGGAAAAATGCTCTGGAAGCCCTATAACAGCTTGGTTTGAGTTACTAGTCCTAGCAAACTTGTTTAGACAAACGATCTAGAAGTCCTTGGTGGTTTTAGTTACTATTCCTAGAAAACCAAGTTGGACAAATGCTTTGGAAGCCCGGCAACAGTTGTGGGTTGAGTTACCAGTCCTAGAAGCCCTGGTTGGAACAAACACTCTGGAGGCCTAGATAGCTTGTGTAGAGACCAATCTGGTGATGGTTAGTGATTTCCAACTGTGAGGTGGAATCACTGGTTGAGGTTTGAGGTGGTTTTCCCTCTAGAAGCCTTGGTTTGGTTTTGATGGATTTGTTCCAAGAAATCCCACATGCATGCTTCGAATATGGAATGGGGATGATTAGATGAAAGAAAGATTTGGTTCATCCAATCTATGGTTGGGTGGTACGTGGAAGTCCTAGACCTGACTACATTTTTCATATGTTAATAAGAGTTCCTTTCCTCTTGTCTTAGATAGGTAAATATACTTGTTCATATGTAGTTTTTATGGTTGTCATATCTTTGTTATTTCTATTTAATATATGTTGGTTATGAGGATGTTTTATGGCAGTCTTGAAGTACAACTTTCATCATGTTCTAATTAGTAAATGAATGAACAATGAATATATTACCTAATAGATGATAATTCATCTATGGTGATAAGGAATTAATTTTTCCTTATGAATTTCAGATAAATATGAGACCCATATGCTCAGATTTGTTGTTATGACCTATATATTTCATATATGTGATATGTTTGATGAAATAACTCTCATGGCTAGTAGGGGTCCAGTCAATTCATTGATCAAATATTTGCATTTGTACTCTTGTTTTGATGTTATTAATCATTTCTGAAGTGTTCATGAAGTTTTGGGCAGTGGCCTAAGTCCTAGCCCAGAAAAAGTGGCACAAAATATGAGGTCGCTAGCTCAGACACTAGCTGAGAAAGTCCACAGTCATTTGCATGCCCTTACTATGGGAGAGATTGGAAGGCCTTAGTCGCATGCATGCCTTTTCATGGGAGCAGCTAGGGGTCCAGGTCAGTGAAATTTGAAGTTGTCTCAGGCATTGATCACCTGGAAACGTTGGTTGGCTCCTAGAGGTTATGTAGCATGTGTGGAAGGTCATAATGGTTTGGTTTGGTTGGTTCCACTTTCTTAACTGTACATGGGAGTTGAATCACATCATAGCAACCTCTCATCACATGTTTAGCCCAATGAGCCGATTAACTTGGGTAAATGTGGGAGGAGGGTGTTACACTCCTTTCAAAACTTGGAAATGAACTTAACATCCATGTCTGACACAATATTTCTTGTAACACCATGCAGCCTCACTACATCTCTGATGAACACCTGTGAAACATCATTAACTGAATAAGTAGACTTCACTCGAATGAAGTGTGCTACCTTAGTCAACATGTCCACCACAACCATGATGGAATCATGTTGTCTAGATGTCCTCAGCAAACCTATGATGAAATCCATGGAAATGACCTCCCACTTCCACTCCAGAATCGGAATCGGTTGTAGTAGTCCACCTGGATGCTTACATTCTGCTTTAAACTACTGACAGTCCAAGCATCTAGCCATAAACTCTGCCACTTCCCTCTTCACATTCAACCAATGATAAAACTTATTTACTACTGCCAATGTATTATGGTATCTTAGGTTCCCTGAATACGGTTTTCCATGGAATTCTCACAAGATAGTCTTCATGAGTTTACTATCATTCGGCACATATATCCTATCCGTAAATTTGACTAAACCATCTGTTGTAAGAAAATATTCCACATCCTGATCACATGTACCCTATCGTAACATGTGCATAAGCTCCATGTACCCTTCATCATGTTATCTTGCCTGTAAGATCTAAACTTGTAAATCTGTCCCATAAGAACTCATAGCTTCTATGTGATTCACCTGTGCTCTCCTGCTAGAGCATTTGTAACCTTGTTCTCCTTATCCTTGTTGTACCTAATCTCAAAGGCAAACTCACTAGTCGTGGCCAACCATCTAGCTTTCATGGCATTCAGATTTGGTTAGTCAAATAGATACCTCAATCCATTGTTATCACTCATCAATACAAACCTCCTGCCAAGAAGATAATGTATCCACATCTTCAATGCATGGATGATCGTTGCCAACTCAAGATCATGAGTTGGATATTTTTTCTCATGCTCATTTAGTTTCACTAAATCATAACACACTAAATGTCCTTCCTGCATAAGAACTCCACCAAGTCCTCTCTTGCAAGAATCTATGCACACCACAAATTCCTTGTTTGGGTCTGCAATCTTTAGCACTAGAGCATTTATCGACAACTACTTCAATTTCTCAAAATTGGATGCACATTTCTTTGTCCATTCAAATTTATTACCTTGTCTTTGTAGTGACGTAATAGGAATGTGAGAGAATTTCTTGATAAACCTCCTATAATAACCTGTTAGCCCCATAAATGATCTTATCGCATCCACATTTATAGGAGATACTCATTCCATGATAGCTCTTATCTTCTCTGGATCCATTGATATACCTTCCTTGGAAACATGTCCTAAGTAATGTGTACCAACCCTAGTGAAAATTCCAAGTAATAAATTTAATAAACAAAAAATAATACCATGGTGATGGGACACATATTCCAAGCTGAATGTTGGGAAAAAACATACTGATGGGGACCACTTGTGCTTAATTAATGGCTATGGAAATTGGCAATGGCAATGGCAAAGGCTTTGGAAAGGCATGAGGCATTAATTGGCATTTTATTTATGAAAATAATGAAATTAGGAGGAAATGAAGGTGAAAGTTCACAGGTTGCATGTGAGGAGGAAAATGAAGGAAAACAATGGAAAATTGAAGAAAATAGTGGCCTCATTAATAAAAACTTTTATGAGGATCAGATGATAGACTTTTTTCAGTTCAGTTTTGGAGCTCTCTCTTTATTCTCTCTCTCTCTCTCATACAGTTGGGCACTTAGAGTTTTCCTGGAGAACTCTTGGAGGAGTGTGGCATACTTGTAGTTTTGGAGCAAGAAGGCAAAGGAAAAGTAGGAAATCCTAAGAGGACATCAGGATCAACAGCTACAGCAGGTTTTACTTGCAGGTATCGAGTTTCATGTATGATTTCCTTGCTAATTTTGACATGCATGGCATATTCATGTGTTTTATTGGTTATGATTTGTTATTGACATGGAGGAATGCATGAATTGACAATTGATTTGTTTAGCCTTGCCATTTCCTGGATAGCCATGGTGTTGTGGGTTTCTTTCCTCTTTTTTCTAGTTGGTTCTCATGTTCCTTTAGTTGTGGGTTGAGTTACTAGTTCTTGGAAGCCTTGGTTGGAAAAATGTTATGGAAGCCCTATAACAGCTTGGGTTTACTTACTAGTCCTGGAAGCCTTGGTCGGACAAACGCTTTGGAATCCCTTAATGGGTTGAGTGACTAGTCCTAGAAGCCCTATTTGGAAAAACGCTCTAAAATCTTGGCGATAGCTATGGGTTGATTTGCTAGTCCTGGAAGCCATGGTTGGAACAAACACTATGGAGCCCTAGACAACTTCAATAGAGACCAATTTGGTCATGGTTATTGATGTCTGACCGTGAGGTGGAAATACTGGGTGAGGGTTGAGGTGGTTTGGCTTCCGGAGGCCCTGGTTTTGTTTTGGTTGGTTTATTTTATGAGATCCCACATTCATGCTTGGAATATGGCACGAGGGTGACTGGACGAAAGAGAGATTTGGTTCAGCCTAGTCTATGGTTGGGTGGTTCAAGTAAGTCTAAGACCTGGTTGCATTTTGCATATGTTAATAAGAGCTTCTTTCCTCATGTATTTGATGGGTAGATATACTTGTTCATATGTGGTATTTATGGTTGTTATATCCTTGTTATTTATGTTGGTTATATGTTGGTTATGAGCATGTTTTATGACAATAATGATGTATGGATCTCATCATGTTTTTATTTGTAAATGAATGAACAATGAGTATATGACCTAATAGATGATAATGAAACTAATGTGATAAGGCATCAGTGTTTCTTAGTGATTCTCAGATAAGTATGAGACCCCTATGCTTAGATTTGTTGTTATGACCTTTAGAATGCATATTTGTGACATGTTTGACGAAATGCCTATCATGGCTAATAGGGGTCCAGTCAAGTCCTTGTTCAATTTCTTGCATTTGTATCATTGCTTCGAAGTTACTTTTCATTTCTGAAAGCTCCATGAAGTTCTAGGCAGTGGCCTGAGACCTATCCCTGAAAAAGTGGCAAAGAATTTGGGCCACTGGCTCTGGACTAGCTGAAAAATACCCAATTCGATCACATGCCCTTGGTGTGAGAGCGACTAGAGGGCCCCAATCACACACATAGCCATGTAATGGGAGCGTCTAAGGCTCTAGGGCAGAGAAGTGTCAAGTTGCCTCAGGAGTTGATCACCTGGAAGGGTTCGTTGGCTCATGTAGGTTTTGTGACATGTGCAGAATGTCAGATTGGTTTTGTTTGTGTCAGTTCCACTTCCTTAATTGTACATGGGGAGTTGAATTAGATCGTAGTAGCCTCCCATCGCATGTTTACCCCAGCAAACTGGTTAACTTGGGAAATAGTGGGAGGAGGTTTTACATAGTTGTATTAGAGCATGGTTCACCCCTTGGACTAGATGGGCGGAGTGTTGGTCATACATTCATGTCAGTTGCATATATGTGTTCTCTACGCTTATGGTTTATGTACTTTTTGTATATGAATGGTGGTGTTCATAGTTGCAGTAATGTTTCCATGTGGAAGTGGATGGTGTTGTTGTATGTGGATCATGAGTGTATGTCATTTATGCATTGGTCATGCATATCAGTGCTTATATATTGTTGTGCATACATTTATATGGTTGTATTTTTCATGCACGAGGTCATGGTATGTGGTTGGTATGGTCATGCATTAATGACTAGATAATTAAATATTGATATAATTTTATATATTTATATATATATATATATATATTATATATATATATTGCACTAATTTGGTTGGTCATGCAGATGATATATCCTTCCCTAAACTACATTGAGGTACGTTGTTTGTTTATGATTTGGTTTAACTGACATGATATACCTTGCAAGAAGAAAACAACAAAGATGACTAGCAAGATGGTAGACTATAGTTCCCAAGACTCTCTCTATGGACCAGATGAGAAGTTTGGTGATGGGCACTTTACTAACTTAGAAGACACATTGAGAAGCTTGAAAGTAGAAATAAGAAGTTGTAAAGCAGATAATGACAGGATAATTTAGGCATGTGAGAAACAAGCAGAAGTCAATGCAGTAATCCTTCAAAGTTTCTCAGCATTGTAGAGACAAGGACTACTTCGGATCAACCATGAGTAGGAGGACATAACTAATGGGGCATATGGTAGTAGATCTCATGGTGGGCATAGGTCGGATAGAGATGACACGATTATAAATAGCAGATTCATGGATAGTCTGGATAGGAGAGGTGATGGACACGGGTACTATTCTAGTTCTAATTTTGATAGGTATCATGGTCATCATCGTTATCATTCTTACAGGAGGAGCAACAGGGGATATTTGTTGGATGAGTTCAAGAAATTAAAGCCACCTACATTCGATGGTGAAATGAAGAAGTCATAGGATGTAGAAGCATGGTTGTTTGGTATGAATAAGTTCTTCAGGTTGCATGATTACTTAGAAAACATGAAGGCTAGAATAGTGACATTCAGTCTTAAAGGTAAAGAAGGTATCTAGTGGGAAGACGTAAATAACGTTAGAGGTATTTATAAAGATGAGTTGACATGGAGTGAGTTCGAGAGACTATTCAAGAAAACGTATCTATCGGAGAGATAGTATGATGACAGGGAAAAAGAATTCTATGAGTTGAAGATGGGATCTATGACCGATGAGAAGTACACTAGTGGATTCTTGGAGTTACTGAGTTAGGTGCATTACCTCAAGGATGAGAAGGAAAATATTCATAGATTCATCAGTGGGTTGTCGGTAGCATTCAAGGGAAGGATTGATTTTGATGAGCCTAGATCATTGGAGGAGGCCATCTGAAAACTAAAGCATTGTTTGTTAATCTAGGTTGTCATCAATGTCAATATGGCACTAGCCGAGATGGAAAATATTCTTGAGATGCCTGGTTTCAAATGATGATGTCATAACTCTTGTTTGAAGAAAATGTCAAGCAACTAATGAAGAAGTCTTTCCTGAACAAGCCCTTGAACTAATTATAATGTTGATGAGTTCCAATCATGTACTTTGACTGGTGATCTAGACCTTAGGTGCCAATATACAAGCCTTTGAACTGGAGGACTATAATTGATGAAATCATACACGTGATAATGTCATACTCTTTAAAGAATGACCACACTTTGACATAATTGGAAGACTACATTGGTGTCTTTGACAAATTAATGAAGGCTACACTATGACATATTATTGCATTATCATTGAGTACATGATTCTATACCTTCATCATGATGTTGGATACTATCATGATGACATTATTGGTGCAAAACAATGGAGAATCCATGGTGTCCCAAAACATCCCTCATACTATTCCAAATATTTTATGCACAGAAATTTAAGGATAGACACAAATAAAATTAAGTTTCTCCACCTTGGAGGTGGAATCTCACCATGAGACCTACACCATCTTGAATATCATAATTTTAGCTTTCCAATGAGCTATTATTCAGCCCAAATCTCCAAGCGGTTTGAAAGTTTTTAATTTTTTAAATTAAAATTAAATTTTTGACAGTAAGTCGACCTATGCCTAAACAAAATTCATGTAGGTTCAAACTAAAATATGTGTCTGTTCATTTCATGCATAAAAACTATATATATAGGAGGTCCTCGTTGGCTTTAGAAGGTAGAACAGTTCGGATAAATAAAGGAAGACAAGGTACCAGAATTTCACACCTCGTGAACTAAGCAACAGAAGAAAAAAACTCTTGTACAAAGTGCGGAATATCTCTGTGGAGCATGAGGACTTCTGTGGACAGCTTAGGGCTTCTTCAATTCAAAACTATTGATGATTGTTTATAATTGTCATAATCCCTTTCCTTATCATTATATAACTACACATTAGGGCATGTGGATTGGGTTATAACTTAATTATAAATATCTTTCTTTCTGCTGCACTGCGAGTCTGTTTTATACCAATTTTGGAGGAGTAAAAGACTACGGATTGGGGCTTGGGCTCTATGAACTTTGTTGGAGCATTAAAGCCTTAGACTGTGTTTAAGTATTGGATATGGATTTTGGATAATTTTGGAGAATCATCCCTCGAACTGTGTTGGATTTCAGATTGTGTATAATCTTTTTTATGTCGATTATGTGTTAGATACACTTGGAAATGAAACCTTAAAGACTAAGATCTCCCCATGACAATAGCAGCAAACATCCTAATGCACAGTGAAGTCAAGCAACCTTGAACTGAAGATAGCACAGTGGAGTATAGTGAAGCATTGAGCAGTGCCATATTAATTCAGACTTGAGGTGTCATATTCGGGCCTGTAGCAGCATATCAAAATTCAGATCAGTAAATTGGTGCAGCATGGTGCCAGAATATTATTGTTGAAGTCTTGCTGCAGCATGATACATTGGATAGTGGTGTAGTGTGGTGCAAGGATTGTCATTGTTGAAGTCTTGGTACAACATGGTGCATTAGACAGTGGTGTAGTGTGGTGCAATGATTGTGATTACTGAAGTCTTGGTTCAGCATGGTGCGTTGTACAATGGTGTAGTGTGGTGCAAGGATTGTCATTGATGAAGTCTTGGTGTAGCATGGTGCATTGGGCAGTGTGATATTTTGAACAGTGGTCTGAAGTAGTGAAGGAATATTGTTCATAGGAAGATTGAAGCTTGGTTCTAAAGTTTATTGACCTGTGAAAAGAATAGTCACCTGGAACTTATGATGTGTGGATGAGTAAGACTTCAAGAAGCCTTTTAAACATCCTTGAAGACATGATGTTGTGTTGAAGTCATCATGAAGTAAAATTGGAGGATTTGATTGGGTTCCATGAAGAACAATGGTGACACCTTCTATATCACAAGGTTGTCATTGATGATGTAAAGTGAAAGACTACAGTGAAGCTGAAGATTGACAGGGCTCGGTGAAGAAGAGTTTTGGGGCCGTGAGTTACTACCAAGCATATCTTGACAAATTATTGTAGTGGGTTGGATCCCAAGAGGTTGGAACCTCAAAAAGACAAGGTTGGTGCATTGGAGGATAGGATTGGAGCCCTAGAGGATTGGTTTCCTCAAGTAACCAAGTCGGAGCCTGTACTAGAGAAGGGTTGGTGCCCTAGGGGTTGGAGCCTCTAAACGCAAGGTTGGTACGTTGAGAAGATAGGGTTGGTACCTTAGAGGTCGAAGCCTCACTAAAGTCCAAGTAGGTGCTTGGCAACAGGTCAGAGCCTGGGAGATTGAATATCTGTGTCTTCTTCTAGGGTTGGAGCCCTACCTATATTGTACTTGATTCATTGTAAAGATTATATTAATAAAAGCATGTATTTCTATTGTTCATTTTGTGTTCTAAATATAAGTGATCTAACTGGTAAAAGTAACAATTGAAAAGAAATATTGATTCACCCCCCTCTCACTATTTCCAACAATTGGTTCCAGAGCCAATACCTTCACTCAAAGCCTAACAGCATGAAGGTTGATCTTAGAACACAAATGGAAAAGCCAAGGAAGAAAGTCTCCAATCCTCCTAAAGATGTGTCTCCCTCAACCACCGAAATTGAAGTCAATCAATTTGTGAAGGCTCCATTGTTCAATGGAAACTTTGATATATGGGAGGCAAGAATGAGGAATTTCTTAAAGACTCAAGGCATTGAAGTCTAAAAATTGGTGATTGCTGATAGAATGATGGATGGAGAATCCAAGGAACATAATACAAGAGCAATGAAAGTAATCTTGAATGGGATACCTGATTCTATGAAGACCAATTTTGAAAAATGTTCGTCAGCAAAAGGCATATGGGATAAACTTCATGATCTTCACTCAAAAGGAGTGTTGACAATGATCTCTAGTAAAGAAAATGATGGAAAACAAGAAGGAAATCCAGAGACCATCAAGGAAGTTGAAGATAAAAGTGATGACATCAAGGCTAAAGAAGGCCTAGAAGATGAAGAGAATGAAAAATATTTTGAAGAAGATCTCCTCACTAAACTTATGGCTACCATGGAAGAGAATAACAATTTGAAAAAGGAAAATGAGGAACTTAAGAAGAAAGCGCAAGTTGGTGACTAGGACAAGACAAGGAAGGAAATTGAACTTTTCAAGCTTCAAGTACAAGAAATAGATGAGGAGCTTGCCAAGATTAAGGAAGCATTTCATCAAAACAAGAGAAAGCATCATGAAGAAGTCATATCCATGACAAATCAATTGGATAAGGCAAAGAAATGGGAAGATACCTTGTCAATCCACCTTGAACAAAGGCACAAGAGCTTGAACACACTTGAAGCAAAGATTGGTAAATACAAGGAAGAGGTCTCCTCCCTTAGATATCAACTAGAATAAGCAAGGAAATGAGCACAAGGAGCTGAGAAGATGATGGAATCATTGAAATTCATAGAAGGACAAGTTGATGAAGCAGAAAAGGAGAGAAACACCTTGATATGCCAACTAGAAGAAAAGGATGATGACATGACCAAGTTAAAATCAGAAATCACTTCTCGTCAGGCCCAATCATGTGAAGTAACCAATATGAAGGAATAAATGGGGATCATTCTATCAAAGAAGGATGACGAATGCAAGAAAACGAAGGAAGAAAATGTCTTTATTAAAAAGGAATTTGACTCATTGAATAAGAACTTGAAAATTTCTCAAACCCAAGATGACATCCTAAGTCATCAAAGGTCTCCCCTTGATAAATCAAGTCTTGGCTATGTAGGTGAATCCTCATGCAATAATTATGCAAACCCTAATGCTTCAAACAACAAGGATGTGAGGAAGCCTGGAAGAAATTTTGATTCTCCCAGTTCCATCAAAGGTAAGGAGAAGAGTCAAGACAACTCGAAGAAACCCTCCTCCAAGAAGAAATGTAGATGGTGTCAAGGATGCAAGAAGCAATGGTTATCATCAAAGGATCCCAAGGCAAAAATACTTCAGAAGTACATCAAGGAAACCTTCTTCTCCTAGGTACCAAAGTATATTTCTTGGTTATTTCTATTCTTGTACAAACTTTGGGCACATGGAAAAAGATTATAGGGCATATCACAAAAATAAATATAATGGTCCCTGTCAATCTTCGAGAAGAAATTTTTCCAGAATAATTCATGAACAACATAGAGTGCTTCAAGTGTCATAAAATTGGACATATGTCATGTTGGGCAGCGGATCCCCCGTGTAACGATTTTGGGGCTCAATGCCCACAATTTTGGGTAATAGTATGGTAAAGGCTCCGCGAGGTGCGCGGAGCGCGAATTGTAATGAGTCAAGTCAAAGGGTTGTTCGCCCGAAAATAATGAAAGAAAATAGGAAGTGAGTCAGCCTGACCATGGTTTGTGGATTATGGGAATGTATAAATAGAGCATGGCTCTAAGGGTAGAAGGCAATTTTTGTTCAGATCTTGAATGTTATGGGTTTATGAATGCAGGATTCACTCTGAGTCTGTAAGTCCGAGTCGGGGTTGATAGTAGTTAGAGTAGGCTCTACAGCTGTGTGCGCAGAGGCCTAGTAGAGTCTGCAGCTGTGTGCACGGACCCCTACAGCTGAGTGCGCAGGGCGGAAGTGGATTGTACTGAACTAAAGATTAATATAAGATAAGTGCTTTTGAATTATTATGCATTCAGTCACAGATCTATCTGTTTTTGCTTATGTTCTAAATTTATGCATATCTATGGTTGCGCGCATTGCTTATTACTGTTGAATGCTCGATTAAGACCTTAAGAAATAGATCACATCTATAATAAAGGCATTAATAATAAGAATCCAAGAAGTGCCTCGTCTCCGAGCTACGAGAAGGCCAGACAAGTTGTACAGAGTAGCGTGAGTGCGTAGGTCGGGTCACAACCCTTCCAGTCCCCATCAAGACATCCCTAGGGTGCAGAAACTTGGTTCCAGCACCTCCCATACTACATTGGGTGAGACTTCATTCCGTGCTCTGCGGATTGTTGTCGAAAGGGCCAGTAGTGCGAGATTTGTTTGGCTAAAACACTTCCGAACCTAGGTTAGGCCCCATCAAGCCAACAAATGTTTCCGTTGCTAGGACTGGGATCTACCTAAGGGATGTTTGATGTCGGAACACTGGAACCCTACAAAGGAAGAGATTGAAGATTGGTTGGATCTGAAGCTGCACGAGTTCATGGTACAGGAAAACAAAAACCCGTAGATATCTGAGAAGAGGTGGCTAGATCGCTACATATATAGAGAGATCCACGAGATCTTTTTCACGACCTTCTCGTTAGAATTGTATAGTTGGATCGTGAGGCTAGCTAACAGTCAGGGAAAGTGCAAACTCAATCAACTGATAGCGTGGACTCCAGAGTTGGTGTGCAGGCTAGAGGCATCTGAAGATAAAATCGCATGGGCGGTAGATCATTGGCTGGATCAGCTAATAGGAGGGTTTATCATTGAATTCGTGATAGACACAACTGTTAGTTACAGTGAAGTGGAAAGATGTTTTCTCAAGGGACTGCGGGGTAAGTACATCAAATCATTGAATACCTTGATTAAAATGTTGTTATGTGAAAAACGGGTTATGAAAATCCATTGATGTCTGGGGTAACGCGGAGCGGAAGAGGCTGCCAAGGGATCGAAGGATTAGAGAACAGTCCCATGATTTCACTTTCGCGAGAAAGCAAGGAGGAGCTCATTGGGTTCTCTCCGAGAAGCGTGGTCCATTTGATAAATCAGCTCATTCCACTATCACCACCTCCATCCACGCCATCACCCACTTCACCTACATCAACCCTCTCTTCACCTACCACACCCCCACCACCTCCAAGGGTTGGAATGGCGAGTGCGATCAAGTTGCCCATATTTAGAGGCGTATGAAATGAAAAACTAGATCAGTTCTGGTTCGTGGTAAAGGCAGTATGGGAAGCCCAAGGCATTACGGATGATAACATTAAAAAGGCTACTTTGGTGAGTGCGTTGCAGGATCGCGCGTTGACATGGTATATAAATAACTCTAGCGATCATCCAAATGTTGTAGCAGAGATCCAGGATGCATTGAACAAAGAATTTAGCCAGCCGAAATTAGAGACGTAGACGATCATTGGGTTCAAGGAGATCACGATACTGCTAGGTGAAACCCCTTTGGATCTGGATCAGAGACTGAAGAGTATGATCCATGAGGCTAACATGACACTGATGGATGTGCAGCACTCCATGTGGTTTGTGGCGTCTTTGACACCACATCTGAGGACGACGTTATCACAACAAAAGATCTTGACCTAGGCTGAAGCATTAGAGATAGCGATGAGGTTGCATGAAACTCCAATACAGGATCTTGGGTTGGGAGTTCAGCAAATCCATGCGCAACTACAAATCCTATGCCTAGAGATGGAAAGTTTGAAACAAGATAAGGTGCCCCGACCAGAAGCGCGTGAAGAGGTGTGGTGCATAAAATGTAAAGGCCAGGGCCACGATAAGGATCATTGTCTGATATTCGTGAACTATTTGGCAGGTGTGGGACCAATGCCATTAAGACTGGAGGCACAGATAAGGCCAAGCACGGCACCCGCACACTGGTGCGCGATCTATCAGGTGTGAGGAAAGCACACAACGGACAACTATCACCTACTGCAGAAGTTTACACAACCCCCCCAGCAGCTATTTTGAAATTTTTGTAGATCAGTGGGCCATGAAAAACGAAGTTACCGAAGTTATGAGTTGTTGATTGATTGGGCACCTGCTTACAAGACGCAGACTGAGGCGCGAGGTTAGGATCCAGGTGCAGCAATAGCGTGTGGTGGATTCCAGGGACGCGGACGGGGACGAGGAGGAATGGGACCTAGACGAGGGTGTGGACAGTTAATCTGCTACAATTGTGGAGGACTTGGGCAATACGCGCGTGACTGTATGAACCCGACCATAACATGTTGCCTGTATTGTTATCAGTTTGTTCATGAAGTGGTAGATTGCCCCACTCTAATTGCACAGATGCGTGAGAAAGGAGTGCTTCAGACTACTCGGACGCAAAACATCCAAATGATGATGTCTGAACCACGCGAAGAATACCCCAAAGTAAACATGACACTCAGAAGTGGTGCAGTCACAGGGGAAGATAAGGGGAAACAAACCAAGGAAGACACATGGGTTCACAAGGCCCCTACAAAACAGCCTGAGTTCGACTTGGAACGCATGAAGGAGACATTTATGGAAACTAAGAAGAGCTTCGTCGAGGCCTCTACTTCAAGTAGTAAGGATCAAACTGAACCTAAAATGGATGGTTCTATGTTAATGACCTTTTTAGAGACATGCATGAAGCTACTACGGGAGAATAAAGGAGTTAAAGGATTGCAAGAGCTGATAACTAGGTTCACAGGGTCGGGTGAACCTTGCGTGGTCCGGAAACTAGGAAAACACGCTTTGCGCACCGAGCAGGAAATGTGATTGACAGCACAGATTAGCAACTTCGAAATGGATCAGGTAATCCTGGACTTAGGTCCTGATGCGAATGTGCTACCTAAACAGACATGGGAACACATGGGCAGGCCCGCATTACAATGGTCTCTTATTCAATCACGGATGGCGAATCAACAGAAGATCTTTCCCATGGGGAGATTGCAAGGAGTCACAGTAGACATCGAAGGCGCGAGCACACAAACAAATTTTGAGGTAATAGGAATTATGGATGATAGTAACCCGTACTCCGCATTGTTAGGGATAGACTGGGCCACGGACATGAATGGAGTCATCAACCTAAAGAGACGAAAAATGATATTCGAGAAAAAGTCTCTACGCGTAGTGGTTCTGCTGGACCCAGCTGAAGGAGCGCACTACACTGAGCCTATGTGCGATGAGGACAATGACAATGTACTACACTGCATCTACCAGATCACTGCGCAAGATCAGGATTAGGTGAATCTGACAGCGGACGGGAGAATCTCATGGGAACGCGACAGTTCCTGCACATCGGACTTAGATGAAGAGATTGAGCGATGGCAAAACCGATTGCATGAGGTAACAATGCTAAATTTTAATATGATGGTTAGATCACTATGATGCGTGATGACCAAAGCAACGGAACTGCCAACCGAGGAGGGCGCAACGAATGTGGAGGAATCCGTAGACCACTATGAAAAGTTGATACTGGAACGAAAGCGGCACGGGGTGCGAACAAGGGCACCACGCGCGACGACTGCACAAGGGTAGAGTACACGTCAGAAGACTAGGTGGACCTGGCGCAAATGTAGAAGGTGGGTGCATGTACGATTCGAAGGACAAAGCGGTCTGAGCACCCACTAGTGGCCTAGGATGCAAATGTGTGTTATACAACTGCCTACCCAACCAAGAATAAAAAATCAGAATCCACCACGATAGCAGGAAAAGCAACGCATTCTGCCAGTTGTTCACGAGAAAGCAATCAGAAAAATAGGTGGGAGCATGAACAAAGTTTTCCCGATAAAACAAACCACTAGGAATCTGCGTGTACCAAGGGTTCGATGGGCATATAGGACCATAAGCAAAAAGAGGAGTGCGAAGGACAGGGAAAATTTTAAGATCCACCCTAAATTTATATGTATAATAAATGGGCTAATCCCCATGATACATAGGAAAAATGGGAGGTGATTTTATCAATAATATAATATGTATAATATGAATTTTTTGC
>APFE030612548.1:0-102601 GCA_000404065.3 Pinus taeda | reverse complement strand
CCTTAACACTGAGCAGTCTATATGGTCCAGTTTTGACCAGTTCTGAGTATTTGTTCACGGAGAACTTCTAGGAGATGATATAATCAGTTGAACTTGCTTCTTTAGGGTATGAAACAACACTTTTAGGGACTTATAAGCCCTTGGTTTTATGGAAATATGTGATTGGGGTTGCAGTGCCCAAATATGTCTATAACACTCTCCTTTATATTCATCCTTCATGTGAGTATCTAGGTCCAATTTTTATCCCTTGTTTATACTTCTTGAAGCCCTTTCCTTTTGTTAGTCACATTAGTCATCTATTTTGATTGCAAGGAATACATGGTGCCAAGATAGCGACAACTGACACGACGAGGTGGAGCTGCAAGGTCATTGATTTCTAGGCATTGATGACTCTGCAGATGGGGTTCTATAGCTAAATTATTTGAAGCTTCTCCCTTGGAGGTGAGGAAAGAGATCCCGAGGTTGAAAGTTAAGGAATTCTGGTGACTGACAATAATTTTCTGATTCTGAGATTAGTGGAGGCAGTCTCAAATGGCTACCAGATCCTTGAAAATTTAGGAAGAGAGGCCTCTATTTTCTTCATTTAATCACCAACAATTGTCAAATGGTGAAATTGCTCAGCATGGTAATTCAGGATAAACAAGAAAACAATTACAAACTCTTTGCAGGCTAGGAAGAAATCAAGCACATCATGCAAAATATTAGATATAACTTGGATGAGATAGTGGTAAGGTTGACTCGGGTGGACCCGTATATAGCTTCAGACTCTGATACTAAATTCAATGGACATGAGGAAGAGGATGCATTAATCAAAATAATTCTTCTTAATACCATCACTACAAATTTAGCCTTATCAGAGAACAACTCCCATGATGTTGTCTCTCCAGGCTCGACAATCATCATCCTTAATGAATACACTTTTATGTTAGTTTTAGCTGCTATGTGTTATGTTATGTTTGTTTATTTCGATGTACTTTTGTTAGTTTCTAGTTATCATTATGTGATTTTGTAAAAGGTGGTCAATATTGAGTTCAAAGTTATTTTTGTGACACCCTACCTTATGGGTCAATACTAAAGTTTAATTTTTTTTGGTATCTGGAATGGGGATTTTTCGTTAATATGGAGTTGATAAAGTCATGAGAGCTTTCTGAAGTAAAATATCATGTAATTTCCTTGGTTATAAATAGTAATATAAAGTTATATTTACAAAATAAAATAATATTAAAACACATTGCATAAATTATTCTTAAAAAATAGTTGAGAAACCACATTTTTCATAGAAGAAAATTTCCACTTTTTCCAATGTTAGTTTTCAAAGTGTTGGGAAAGGCTGTTGAAGTTCATTGAATTTTTCATGAGATGTGAGTAAGCTAAGTTGATAAGAAGCTAACTTGTTGAGTAATTTTCATCAGATGTGAGTAAGCTAAGTCAATAATAAAAACTAACTTAAGAAAAGTATTTTATCATCCTATTCGTTCTTAACTCCTTTTAGTATTTTGGTTATTTGATTAATAGGCATCAACCCCATATTTTATTGTTGACCCTATTTTATTTATTGATTGCTTTTGTTTTATTCTTGTTAGTTATTTTTTTTTAATGTAATCGAGTTATTTCCCCATGCAAATAAAAAAATTTAATAATATGATTTTAATAAATTAATTTAAATAATATTTTTCAAAAACTAGTCATTTAATATAGTCGTTACTTAATAATATTTGATTTTAATAAATTCATTTAAATATTATTTTTCAAAAACTAATCATTTAATATAGCCATTACTTAATAATATTTGTTTTTAATAAATTAACATTATAATTTAAATATTATTTTTCAAAAACAGTCGTTACTTGAAATTATGGTCTCTACATTGTGCTCTATTTAAGCCTTTGCCATAATCTGCCTCTTCATCCAGTTTTGATGATGAAACACACTTGTTGGTTAGAAACGTGTTGGCCAAAAATTTCTCTTATGTGATATCTACCTGAGGAAGACTTTTCCTAAATGTCATTATGGATCTACAGAAAGGTCGTGAATTCGTGGAAAAAAAAAATACTTGTTAGAAATAACAAAATAGAATCAATTTTTTTTGGAGTTTTATAATATACACCATTTTTTGTTGTAAATATAATAAAATTTTCTTACGACTAAACATTAATTAAAAAAATTGAAGAGATAAATTTAATTTTTTTGCTTGGCAAGACCTTTTTTATTCATTTTCATAAAAATTAGGCAAGCTACATCCATATTCAGATGGTTGGGTGGCCTCAACCTAGTCATTGGGAAATCGGGTATGTTGGCCACCTTACTAAATTATAAGCCCTCAAAAAATAAAAGAGTTTGACATTGTCTATCATAGTTGTATATCTCTAATTATCCTTAATTTTCCTAGTTACTAGATAATTGAAACATAATATCAAAGTGTTGAAAGCATTCATCTATACAAAGAAAAAATAAAAATTCAAACTTATGTGAATCTTGCTGCTAGTCATCGGATGAGTCCATAGATAGTGTATATTTCACACTAGAACCGAGAAATTTCATCTAAGGGAAGTTTGAATTTTCTTATCTATGCAGCTAAGGTGAGAATTCTATTGCTGACTCTAGAATTATATGAGTTGAAATTCCTTATGAATTTCCTGGAAGGCAGAATTAGTATCGGAAGGGCCAGCTAAAGGAGTTTCCAAGGGTCCAGCAACGATATTCTTCATCATCCAATATAGGTAAACAATGTTTTCTATTGAGAGGACCGACCTCTGGAATGTACAAGGTCCAACACCAAGTCTCGTCATTCCTCCATGTGCAAATCCATGCTTGCAACATATTGGTTCAAATTTGCTTCCCACTAAGAGATTAACTAGCAAATTTTAGGTTGTGTACTGACCTAATAGGCCTGAGAAAATTCCCAAATAAGGCCAAATGTGGATTTATGGCCCCCTCCCCTAGTTCAATGTGGTTGGGGTTGGTTGCCTTCTCATCGTTGACCAACACTTCGATTCTTGTCCCAGCCTCCACTTGTCGAGGTGTTATTGCCAGGGAATGGATGTGCCATGTTGTAACTCTTCCAACCATGAAGGGTGATATGAAAACCTGAAATTAAATGCCAATACCTCTAGCTCGACACACACTCTAAGAATTCAAATATGTATAATTGCCACAACATAATACCAGATAATTGTAAGTGATAAAACTATAAACTGATTTGTTTACCATGATTATAACATTGGGATGCTAGGAAAAATCAAACACAACAACCCATGGCTCCCTGAGCCTTCTTGAAGCAAAACCTAGAATCCATTCAGGCGTATCCTTTCTTAGGAGACCCATTCTCTTAAAGAACAACAAGTATAACACAAAGACAAGATAATGGACAAAATGACCCATGTAGGAATTGCAAACTGAATTCCAATACTGAGACCACAAATACATGCACATCCTAGAAAGTAAAATTCCATAACAAATAGAGACAATTCTATCATATTCATACAACCCATTAGAAAAAGAAAAAACTTTCCTCCCAAATTTCATGGAAGATTTTTGTTCTAACCCAAGACATCATCTCAAATCCTCTTCTCGAGCGAAACATCAAATATAAGTGAATGACATGGATTTGGGCATGCGAGAAGCACACTGAGTTAACATACCCACAATCGTCATCCAGAGGAAACAGGGTAAGGTCATCTACATATGGATGACAGAACTTGAGCGATGCCTTCTTGCGGGACCCAAAGTTTGTGAGCAAACCCATAACAATGCCAAGAACAATACCTCCAAATCAATCTGAGCTCGTAGAATAAAATCCCAACAAGGAGATATCTCGTCGACCTCTCCAGTCACCATTAATATCCTTCATGCATGTTGACTCCTTGCAGCTGAAGGAAAGTGTGTAAGAGTCGTAAAACAACCTCCCACCATCCTTTCTTATTAAGCTTTTGTCCATGATGTGGACCCGATAGTGCCCAACTCTCTTCTAGCACCCAGATTGTGGATTTTTTTATAATATAATTAATCCTAAATTATTGAGTCGAAAGGCTCATTCTATGGCTCGATGTGAAGGCGATGTGTCTGTGCTCAACATAGGCTTGACACATGTCCCTCTTAAAATAAAAATAAAATATTTTTGAAATAGAAAAGAAATGTCCACTATAATAACAAAGAATATGCCATACATATTTAATTAGTTGTATCAAAAATAAAATTTAAACAATCAAAAAATTCATATTTTTTTGCATTCTAAAATACATTGCACCTAAAAAAATTTGATTTTTTGACTCATATTAAATAAATGCTTAAAATAAATCTATACTAATTTAATTCTATTCACTATACGAACTTGACTTATCATATATTTATATTGTTTTAAAATATATAAATATAATTCTCAATCATTTCTTCTTTATTCACTGTTTGAATTTTTTGCAAAATCGATTTGGACTTGGATATCATTTATTAAATTATATAACTTAATAAAGCTTGTGTTTTTTTAAACATTTGTAATTGGTTTTTTTAAAACATTCCTTTTTGCATTCTTTTATATTTTGGTATTGGACTGGGCATAAGCCACGTAAATTTGAATAATATTTTGGTGTTGGACTGGGCATAAGCGACGTAAATCTTGAATGGCCATTTATAATCAGGAAAAATTATAAATTTCAAAAAGAATTTTATGTTTGATTTGAATAAATCTGTGTGTTAAGAAAAAATAAGGTTAATACGACTTATGAATTGATAAAAAGGTGATTCAAATAAAAGTAATAACCATTCTTAACATTGGTTATTTCAACCAAAAAAAAAACAAAAAGTATTCTTAATATTTAAAAAAACGATTTGAAATTGTATTATTACTATTAAATTATCGTTAAATTAAAATATTTTATTTTATGAAAATTATACTAAGCTAAATAAAGTGGAATTTATATATTGAATTTATATTTTATACTTATAAAGTATATGTAAAGAGTTTAAAGTTATTAAGTTAGTAGCTAGTATTTGTTGTTTAATTTAAATCTAATTAAATTAAAGTAAAAATATATAATTTAAATTGTCGTAGTTTAATGATTATGTTTTTTTCTCTAAAAGTTATGGAAATTTTAGTCATATTTTGAAAAAATTCAAGAGAGTTTTGTAAATTTATGTAAAAGTTATCAAACTTCATAATTTTAGGTGCCTTTAAAGTTTTTGAGGGTGTTGAATACATTTCCACCATCAAAAACATGATTCAAGCACTGTGTCTACAAGATCTTTTTTTTTTTTTTTTTGCCTGGATTCTGGGCATTTTTGGCCGGAGGAAATTCCTCCGCCTCCGTAGACGACTCCATTCAAATTAATATTAAGACTTAGAAAACAATCAATTTAGATTTTATTGATTGATAAATTCAAGTATTTTGTTATTTTTAATTTCACATTCTATTGACACTAATAATGACTTATTGGTCCCTCATATAACATGAAGTATAAAAATCAATTTCCATGAATTACAGTCCATTTCAATAACTATAATTGTTATTTAGAAATATATTAGATTTTCTATAGCTTATTATATTGTTTTGTAAAATTAAATAATTATGAGAATATTGTTGATTTTTAGAAATATATTAGATTTTCTATAGCTTATTATATTCTTTTGCAAAATCAAATAATTATGAGAATATTGTAGTTTAATGAAACATTTTTTTATTTAAAAAATAAAATTGTAAATTTTATTAGTTGAAATATACTAAAATATTCACAATTTTCCAATAATTGAAATATATAAAATGTTAATTATTGTAGTTTGAATATTACATATGGAAAAAAATTATTAAATTATATTGTAATTTAAAAACAAAAATAATAATAATTATGAAAAATAATTATATAAAGAAAATATTTATTTAAAATATAAAAAAATTAGTGAAAAATAATACTTTAATTATATTTTAACTCTAAACATAAAAATAAATTGAAAATTATTTAACATGTTTGAAGATTAAAACTCATTATGTGATGTTCTTTGAGTTGTTCAGACTTTAGATCTTCAAAAACTCATTATGTGATGTTCTTTGAGTTGTTCATACTTTATTTCTAGTAAATGCAGAAGGGGAACAAGCACACCTACCCGTAAGAAGAGCTTTATATTCATTGAATCAGAATAACACGATTGATTTTTCAAAGTATAATAAATGTGTTTGTAGATTGGAAACATCGAGTTTCAAGGTTTGTGGAAGTCTTATTTTGTGCAGTAAACTTTCTGGTGCTTGAAATCATCTCTTTTGTTCAGAACTTTTGAAAAATTATGTGCTATAGTCTAATATCATCTTCAAATTCACAACTAACAATATCAGAAATAAATACTAATAAAAAAACAAAAAAACCTTTATAAAATTACACTTTATTAAATTGATATTATTTAATATATTTGATCAAATTAAAAATTGAACATCTTATATTTGCATAGTAATGGTTGTGGAAGGCCTAATGAAGAGAATAAACAAAAATATGAATAAACTTTTAAATTACTTTTAAATTAGTTTATATTTCCATTTCTGTGACTTTAGTCTCCAACGCAAGGTCCATTCGTTCTTTTAAAATTATTTAAAGCACACTCGCACAACCAACTAAAGTTGACACTCTGCAGCAAGGTTGGAATTTCAAAATAAAGTTACTCACTTTCCTTATTTATTTATTTTAATATTTAGTAAAAAAATTCGGAGTTTTATAAAATGTTGTAAAAAAATTCACAGTTTTATAAAATGTTGAATTGTATTTGATAAACAAATCACCTCGAAAATTGTTCATCAAACTCCCTCCCTGCACTGCATCATTTTAATCCTATGAAGAAAATAAAACAGCTAAAGTGAACGTTTTAAAAGAAACGCTATAAAGGATGAGCTTTCAGTAATAATGATGCTGAATAATGTATTTCGTTAAACGTCCTCCACATGTTAATATTGTTATAAGCACATAATTAGAACTGACTGGGGCAATAAAGATCCTGATTTAAACCTTCACTTTCTTGTCTAGAGTCATGTTCTCTGTGTTGTGATAGGTGCTTTCCATCCAGGAGCAGGTATCATGTACTAAACAACTTTTCTATAAGTTTTTCCAATATAGAACTCTTTTTAATATTTAATTGTGCTATTTTCGGTGGTGGGAAAGAATACAATCCTTTGAGTTGGTGTCCATGTGATTTCAATGAGTAGTGATAGGGCATGACTATAACATCAATTTGTCCATTCTATCATGTTCGTCACATGCACATTGTTTATATGCCATTGTATTCCTATTACATAGGGCACATGAAAAGAAAAATATGCACTCAATTATAGTTGTATGATGTTTGGTGAAGGAAGTAATGAGTGCTAGGGTGATAATGGCATTGGTAAGTGATAAGAAAAGAAGATCCATAAAATAAACCGTCATACATTATACTGAGTTAGTGGAGTTTTAGAATGTAAACATGTTAGGTGATAGAATGTAAACATGTTAGGTGATGTCGAATTTAAAAATCAAAGAAAGGGGTACATATTGAAAAAACATATTCATAAGGTGTTTAAAGAAGGAAAAATACATAAGAATATGAGATGAAATATTGTGATAGTAAAAAATGTGCATATTAATAACGGAATTGTTATGTGATAACACAAGGAGGTCTCTAAAATAAACATTCATACAGATAACATGAGATGAAATATTGTGATAGTAAAAAATGTGCATATTAATAATGGAATTGTTATGTGATAACACAAGGAGGTCTCTAAAATAAACATTCATACAGATAACATCTTAGTAGTTGGGTTTTACAATGTAAACATGAGTTAGGTTGTGTGGAATTTAAAAAATGAACGGAGGGAATATACATTGAAAAAACATAGACGATGTGTTAAAAAAGGAAATTACACAATAATATTACATGAAATATTTTTTATTAAAAATTATATTTATAATTGAAATTATTAATTGATGTATTTTTTAAAATAATAATAATAAAAATATTAACTTAATTTTTGGATAAATTAAGAATTTTATTGATTGTAATTGGTGACATTAGAAGTTTAGATTCTTTTAATATAATGTTTAGTTTTTATTTATATGGTTGTAATTTAAATATCATGTTTTTTACATTGATAATTCTTTCCATGTTTCTCATTAATGGTTATTTAAGTTATATTCTTTTATCTCTTGTAACCTAGAACTCATTTTTTGGAATTAAGCATCATATTTTGATTGTCACAAATTTACGTGAACTTTATAATATTTATAATTAGTCATCACTCAGGCTTTTAAAGGGATTTAAGGTGATATATTAGAGGATGTTCTATTTCTAGTTGGTACATAACAATGGTGATGATGTTTGTACTAGTGCCTTCATCTTCCATGATGTCGGGGCTAGAAGCCCATTTAAAGATATTATAGACAATTTGTGTGACATGATAATGTGATGCATACATGATATAGGTGGTAGTAATTTCCCTCTCAACATTTAGTTCATATAGCAAGGTTAAAATGTATGAAATGTGTTGATGGATGATTTTTATCATGGCTATGAAACAAGTTAGTTTTTTGGACAAAATGTAAAATTTTGCACACTTTAGAACACAAACAAAATTTTGTTCCTTAATAATTTTTTACTAGTTTTCTTTCTCAATGATTAACAAGTGATTCATGAACATAAATTTTTATTTAAAAAAAGGTTTTATGTGGTTACTATTGGAATTAAGTGCTCTCGGTGGCTCTCTAATCGGAACTAGGGTTTGAGTTACAGTTTGGTTGCTGGTAACCATGGCAAAACATGGAGGAGGGAGCTCTACTCCCTCCTACAGTCAAGTAGCTGCGAACAGAAGCAAGGGAGATGGTTAGCGTCGCTTCAAGAAACAAATGGAGGTGACAAATGAGGATATTAGCATAGGAAATATCAGACCTCAACAGTAGGAAGAGAATCACGAGGAAGATAGCAAGGAGAAGAGGATAGAGGGTAGCAGTTAGAAAGTTGCGCCTGTGAGTGCGACAGGTGTCTGTAAAGCCAAGTCGACAATTATTCCTTAGGTAGTTTTAAGTGACCCATCGATACAGGTGCAGAGAGATCACATGGGGGAACATGCGATTATATGCAAATTTATGGGGAATTGGCCGGCGGAGAAGGCTTCGCACAAAGGGGTAAGAAATCAATGAAAACCAATGGGTGAAATAAACCTTCACCTTGCGTCCAAGGGCTTCTTTACGTTGGTGTTCACAATCTTAGAGGATAAAGATATAGTGTTCAATGGAGGACCTTATTTTTACGTTGTGCCATGCCTTTACATGCCACCATGGGTGATGAATTTTGTCCCAAGATGAGAAACATTCACTTCAGTAATGGTATCGATAAGAATTTACTCCATTCCCTTAGATTACTGGCTGTTGGAGTCTCTGAAGGCTATCGGCAACAAGCTAGCACATTTTATAAAGATATCATATGTGACTCTAAGAGTCAAATACACTTCCTTCGCCCGGATTTGTGTGGAAATGGACTTATCTACAACACTTCTGGATGAGATCATTTTAGAAGTGTATGACGAAGAATGGGTGCAGGCATTGGATTATGAACATGTCCCATTTACGTGTTGTAAGTGCCATGAATAAGGGCACCTATATAAAGACGGCCCATTAAACAAACTGAAGAGAAAAACGAAAACCACCACAAGAAAAGATCCCAAGGGTTTCACTAAGGTGGGGGGGTAAAGGGAAAGGAGGAAAGTGGCACCAAAATAAAATCAACAAGGATGGGCAACCGAGCCACAATAGTTTCAATATCTTAGAAGAAGAACTTGGAAACAACGGGGCAAAGTAGGAATTGGAGACTAGCCCCTCTAAGAAGGAAAGCGATGCTAGCATGAAGGATATACCAGAAAACAACCAGCAAAAGGATGATATACCGAGCAATATGGAGCTCAGTACAGACCTTGAGATGACCCCAAGTGAGGAAAGGAGGACCATGAACTACAGGAGATTCTAGAGAATGAGAATTTAGATCTAGAAAAGTTTTTGGAGTAGCGAATTACCAAAGGAGTTGACTCCCTACCAAAAGAGGAGTTTGACAGGGTTCAACATCTCTTCCTCTAGATATCCCAATCGAAGGTTTCTAGAGTAAAAAGAAACCATGACAACCAGGAGAATAGAGGGATGAAAACAATGGAGGAAACCCTAGGGCACTCTTCCAAGAACTTGGTTAGGAAAAGAGGAAGGAAAAGACAGAATGAGTTGCTAACTGAATGTGGGAAACTGATGATTAAATCGGGTAAGATGGAAGATCTCACCAATTACTCCATTACAAACCTTTCATAATGAAGCTTACAACCTGGAACATTAGCAGTCTAGGAAGTAAAAGGAAACAAAGAAATCTCAGTAGTAGTATAAAAGAAGAAAAATAGATATGGCTTTTATTCAGGAAACAAAGTGTTCGATGTGCAAGATTAGAGAAATACATAGAAAATGGTTAATCAAGTATGATTATCTAGAGGTTAAGGTAGATAACTCGGCGGGGGGGTATTTTTACGCTTTGGGATCCCCAAAATCTTGGAATCCTTGATTCTGAAGCATCGAGGAACTATCTGTCGTTGGTGATTCAACCTTTGGGTGATAAAGAGATCTAGATTATTACAAGTGTCTATGGTCCACAAAAGCTAGAAGACAAACTCAAGCTTCTCACCTCCCTTGAGGAGCTGAGAGAGAGATATCCTGATATGCCCTGGATTCTGGTAGGGGATTTCAATATGATCAAATCTCTTACAGAGAAAAATGGTGGCACCATAATACTACGCATAGACTCCATTTCCTTCCAGAACTTCTTAAAAAACATGGCACTAGTGGATACTGAAACAATAAATGACACTTTCACCTGGAAGAACAAGAGGGGAGGGACTTCTCAAGTTACCTCTAAACTAGATAGATTCATAATCATAGAGAACCTCCTTCTCACAGGCCTTGACATGTCAATTTCAATCCTTCCCTTTGGAGGCTCAGACAACTGGCATGTCCAGCTTGAAGCCAATTTTATGGGTACACCGAGGAACAAACCTTTTAGATTTGAAAATGTCTGGCTCTCTCACCCTGACTTCACCAACAATATTGAAAAATGGTGGATGGAAGATATGCCCATTCAAGGCACTAAAATGTTTATGCTGCAACAAATACTTAAACATATCAAATCCATACTTAAAGATTGGAACAAAAATTAGTCTGGTAATATTTTTAAAGCCAAAAGATAATTTGAACAGAAAATCTAGGGGTTTAATCAGATCATCATCACTAATGGCCTTACTAAGGAAAGGAAAACTCAAGCCAATTCTCTTCAGAAGGAATGGGAAGATAGGTGCGTGCAAGAGGATATTTTCTGGAGAGAGAATTCGAGGGTGTAATGGATCAGAGAAGCAGAAAGAGACATGGAGTTTTTCATAAATTAACTTTGGATATAGGTCACATAACAAAATTTCAAAACTTAGAGATGTTCGAGGGAAAGAGCTCATCTCCCACAAAGAAATGGAAGTTCTCCTAGTTCAACACTTCCTTAACATAGCAGAGGAGCCTCAGATCACGATTCATTAACAATTTCACAAAGCACACGCCCAAGCTTGTAACCAAGGAAGAAAATCACAATATTAACGGGCCAGTGTCTGAAGATGAGTTCAGTGAAGTTATCAATGAGATACAAATTGGGAAAGATCCTGGCCCGTATGGTTTCAATGTGGACTTCTTGAAAGCATGCTCGAAAACAGTCAAACAAGACATCCTTGATGTTGTGGAAGACTTAAGAAAATCCAAAACGGTTTTGAAGGCTCTGAATGCCTCTTTCATAACATTGATTCCAAAGCAGGAAAAATCTATGACATTAATAGATTCAGACCCATAGCTTTATGTAATGTGGTGTACAAAATTATTTCCAGAGTGATTGTTAACAGACTCAAGTCCCTTCTTCTAGCTCTTGTCTTAGAGGACTAAACTAGTTATGTGGAAGGAAGAGAGATTCTCAATAACATCAGACAAGCTCACGAGGTGGTACACTCTGTTAAGAGCACTAAGAATGATGGTATGGTCATATAGGTTGACCTAGTGAAATCTTATGATAAGCTAAGCTAGTCTTACATTAGGGTTGTGCTAAGATCTTATGGTTTCGACCACAATTGGATTAGATGGGTTATGGACCTTGTATCCATGGATACGTTTTCAATCCTCCTTAATGGCTCACCCTGCAGAACCTTTATGCCTTCTAGAGGCCTCAGACAAGGAGATCTTCTCTCCCGCTTCCTCTTTTTTCTCATGATGGAAGGGCTTGGTAGAGCGATCAAAATGGAAAATGTTGAAGGAAGAATCTAAGGACTAAAACTAACCATAGATGGTGCTTCTTCAACTCATCAACAATTTGTGGATGACACTATGCTGCAGGGTATTCCCATGGTCAAGGAAGCCAAGGCTTTCAAACAAATCTTGAATGACTTCGCTATGGTCACTGGCACAAAGGTAAGCCTTAACAAATCAATGGTTTTCTTTTTAACACTGACATTGCTATTTAGAGGAACCTCACCAGAATTCTTGAGTTTCAAAGGGATCAGTTACCTTCCAAATACCTTGGAATGCCTCTTACAGACAAACCTCTGAGCAAGGGAGTGTGGGAGCCAGTAATTAGCAACTTCAAGACAAGATCAGGAAATGGACTTACAGGTCTTTGAATTTGATAGGGCATCTTGTGCTTACAAAGGCTGTCCTGCAAGCCATACCCATTTTCATGTTGTCATCTCTTACTTCTCCTAAAGGAGTTATGCAACACATCAGGAATATTCAAAGAGATTTTCTTTGGGGCAAAGTGGAAGAGAAAAGAAGTGGGCTTCAGTAGCTTCGGAGAAGCTCTACAAACCTAAGGCCCATGGTGGTTTGCGGCTCCATGACCTTGAAACCCTCAATAGAGTTCCAGGGGAAAAACATTGGTGGAAGTGGCTTAAGGAATCTGTAACCCCTTGGGAAAAACTTTGGAAACAGAAATACGCAAATAATTGGCAGGAGAGGGATCATATCCAAATTTCTATGATTATCAAGGGCTCCCACATTTGGAATCTTTCTTGGAAAAATAGAGCCATTGTCTAGCAGCATAGCTTCTGGGAGATCTGAGCTAGGAACCTTGCAAGATTTTGGGAGGATAACTGGTAGCTGGAACCAAAATTGTTTAGGGAAGAACTAACCACTCTCAAGAATGACGCTGACAACAAAGGTTTATGTATGGTAAGAGACTTCTAGGATTAGGCAAGGAAAAATGGTAAATGGAGAATATGGAAGGATCTGGGCTATAGTGAAGAGAGCCCTTTGAAGGCCCAAATAGACTCTCTTGCTCTGGACTTGGAACAAAGGAAGATTTTGGTATCCTCCTTGTCTGACCAACTAAGATGCTGAAGAAACACAAAAGGTAACTTTAACCTCAAAGAAGCTAAATTATTGGCCCTAGGGATTGACTATCAAAACCCTGATAAGGTATGGAACGACCTTTGGTAGCACCCGCAATGGATGAAAATAAAGTTGTTTATGTGGCTGGTTCAACAAAAGAAAATTCTAACTTAGGAAAATATTTTGGAAAGGGGTTTTTTGGACCATCAAAATGCCATCTATGTGGTTTACAAGAGGAAAAGATGGCACACTTACTCAACCTCTTCCCATTCACCCCTACCTTGTGGGATTGGGTGGCCTCAGTTAGGCAAACTGACAGGAATAGACTTAGTATCACCAATACTTTGAAAAATTGGAGAAAAGACTTCTTAGGCAATGAAATCATCAACAAATCTTGGACTTTGGTTCGAGGCTTTATAATATGGGATGTCTAGAAACAACGCAATGGCAGGATTTTCAATAACTGGCTCAACCTATAACATTATTACACAAATATTACGATAGCTCAAAGATAGTGTTGGAGCCCATTTGGGGAGACCTCTTGAGGACCCTACTCTACCCCAAAATGCCCCCATACTACTACATTTGGGTCTCCATTTGCTATTTCCCCAGAGCATAAACAAGGGTGTGAGCCAAACAACTGCTGGTAAAGACTTCTAGCAACCTACTCCTCATGGTTTCTTGAAAATCAATATAGATGGAGCCTCTAGGGGTAACCCAGGGATGGCTAGGCTTGGTAGTGTCATTAGAGACGAGCAGGGATGCATAAAGGATATCTTTCATAGTTAATTGGGAACTGTCATTAATAACATGGTAGAGCTAATGACCTTAGAGTAGTGCCTAGAAATATTGATCGAGGAAAATTCACATAATGCCATCAATGAAGCAAACTCTAAATTGGTAATTAATGTGGCCAAGAAGTTATGTAATGGAACAGAACCGGGAAAAGTTTCAAAACATTGGTGGATTTTGCATGTCTTTCAGCATATTCATTCCCACCTGTAAACCCTGAGAATGGTCAGCTTCATTCATGTGCGAAGAAAAACCAATATGCTAGCTGATTGTTTGTCGAATGAAGGAGTACTTTGCAAGGAAAGTTATAGTAGGTATGCTTGGGATTCGACACCCTTAGGGAAATTGTGAGATGATTGTGAAAGATAGGTAGTTAAAGACATGGAGCACTTCTAGACCATGAGGAACGAATAGAAGGAAGACTAGTGGAAGCACTAGAAAGCAGAAGCAAAAGTAAATAATAACCATTAATCCCACATAGAATGCTTAAAACAAAGTTAATTACAGGGGAGGGGTACTTAGTAAATAGCGGGCTTGTTGGAAGGTCGCCGACCATAGATTTTGAGGGCCTTCGTCATCGAATGGATATCGGGTTGGAAATTGATCAAAGGTTAAGTATTCAAGTGGAACCGAAGATTTATAGATCAACGGTTTATAATCCTCATCGGATCTGTAAAAAGGGAAAAGATCGTGCTAGTTTCTGTTCCGATATCTCAGAGGACCATCAAATCAATAGGGGCTTGATCGTATGGATTTTTGGTTTTAAAAGTGTTCGGAGGTTAAGGGTTAGATCGGACCCAAACTTTTATATACCAATGGCTTATAATATTTATCGGATCCATGCACCAGGTAAAAGGGGCTCATGTTGCTGAGGCGATATCATTAATGACCTTTGGATCTTATGGGATCTTGATCGAAAGGATATCGGGTTTCAGCATGGGAGTAGGTTAACTCTGACAATGAACCTGAAGTATTATTCATTGATAGTCTATTTTCTTTGTCGACTCCATATAGCAGATAAGGGTCGTGCAAGGCTCTGAAGCGATTTCTTTAAAGACCATTGGATCACTGGGGTCTTATTGAATAACGATCGAGTTGGATAATGGGCGGAGGTATTTGTGTAAGATTTATGTGTAAGGTTTCAAGTTTTGTTTGAGGTTTTGTTGATGGTTATTCATCAACAGGTTTTCCCCTTGTTGGTCTCTACACTTCTAAAGACATGTAACATATGTAATCTTTCCTGTGGTTAATTGAAGGCTCCACTCTTCCTTGACCAAGATTAGCAAGTGATTCACATTGTGTATGTGTGTCCTCTAGTAGGTGTGGAAACACGATACTAAATTTATTTGTTGCTTTATATATGTAACCCAATTCAATATTAAAAATACATAATTGTAATTTTTTTACTCTGAAGAATATAGTGGAATGCCAATAGTTTTAGTTGTAGGGAGTGTATTTGAATGTTCATATAGCTATGATAGTAGGATGCATGAAACATGAAAATGTATTCTTTATGATTGTGATACTAGATTCAATGGATGGAACATAAAAGGTAAAATATAAAAGATATGGAAACTCCCAAATTTTGGGTAGTTAAATTAGTCATAATTTTCCCATACGCAAAAGATGTAAATAACTTAATCACCATGTTTGAATGGAAAAATATATCTAGTATAACCCAATATACTATAGTCAAAACATCTTATTATTCTTTGTTAGCCTCACTTGCAATTCTAAATGTAGTCTTGAGATTGACTCCAAGGTAACCATACATCATGTAGATATCAGGCTACTCTAGCGAACCAACATTATGGTATGCAAGGCTAAAATGTCGTTTAGGAGCTTCACATTAATATAGAGAAGTTAACTTAATAGATATTATGTGTTTCTTGAAAAAAAAATAGATTGAGAAAAAAATGAAGTATATTATACTACAAAAGATCAGAAGTTAAAATATTGAAAGTGGAGCATCATAGTAAAAATAACATTCTATTAGTGTCTAAGATCCAAATATATTAGTATATAATTTCCCATCTACTTTTGTATATTATTAGTGGAAAAATTGCATCGATGGAATTATCGGACCCACTTTATTGGTATCTCATATTTTTGCCTTTTAGGGTTGGAAAATATTTAGAGTCGATTATAAAGAATTAGAAAATTCTTTTTGAGGTCAAAATCACAAAAAATAAACTTCGATATATTTGAAACTATCCCACATAGTGTGAGCTTCTTGAAAATGAAAATATTAACCCACCTAAACTTTGAATGAGGAAGTTATGGATTTTTCATGTTTACATAGGAATTTTACCACACCAATTCCTATTGGATGCCAAATTATCTTCCATTACTCAAACATGTGGAGTTAGTCATGTGTAGTATTTTCATAAGATTCTAGATGCTGAAAAAAGCAACCCATAAATAGGATTTGAGACATGAAAAACCCATAACCCTATGCCTATATTACAATTGGGTCATGTTATATACATGGCCATTAGGAGAGGACCAAATTACATTCCTTTGATTTCTTATGAAATAGTCAAGTAGAGAATATGAGTCTAATATTGCAAGTATAAATAGCAAAAACAAGAATTGTAGTAGATATTCAAGCCACAACATCCATCAAAACTCCATACTGACTCCATATTTCTTTCTATTTGCATTTGATAATATTAGAAGAAAATTGGAAACCATAGTCTTGACCTTCTAGCTCACATTCCCATATTAAGTTCTTAAGGATACATCTTGTGTTCATTTGATGGATGACGTGGTATTTATTATTTTATCTTCTTTTATTATCTTATTACTGTGTTTTAATATTTTTAACAATATACATGTAATATTAAATTATAAAATAATTAAATACTATGTAATAGAGACTTTTCATCAACATTTAAGCTCTATTGTGATGAGAAATTCTAATTGAATACCACATTATTTCAAAGATCTCACTTGTATTATAATAGTCTTATTTTAGATTTTAGTTAGATGTTATAGAATGTGAAAATTAGCTTGTATAATGTAGGATTAAACTCTATCAATGTAAGAAGAGTTTAATATAAATCCAAGGAATGGATCAAATTATATATTTCTAAAAAATTTCCAGTGTCTTATAGTTATTGCAACATGGTCATCTCGATGAAATCTGTATAGAGAGATATGGAACCTTTTACTAATCTATTTTCCCCTTAAGGACTATAGTAAATCTCCGAAGGACTTGTCTAAGGTTCTCTTTATGAAATTAGAGAGTTAACTCAAAATGAGAATTTAAATATTGAGAATCTTTGCCTATGAGTAGAGAAGATAATATTTAAATAGAATAAAGAGTAAAGAAAATAAGTAACTATGAGGTCATTGGCCATTCATACCACAACACATATCCATTGACATACCATGAGCAAGACACATTTGAAGGAAATGAATAGAAAAAAAGAAGGAATAGTCAATTTATTTTACACATACTTGAAATCGTTTCATTCATTTAATACCGTAAAGAGTCACATGATAACATTCATGAGATACCAATGCCTAATAATGAGTTTATCAAAACAAAAATGTCATGCACTCTAAGAAATATATCTTTGAGAGAGTCACAAATAGCAGTAGAGACTTTAAGTTCAAATAAAAAAGGTACCTATGGGATTTGGATGGGGATTCCATGGAACAATAAAAAGTGTTGTAATATTAATGGTTTTGAGTGAATTGTGCATTTTTATTGTTTGTTTATGGAGTTGAAAAAATGTATATTTTGAATTAGGTACATATTTCTCCATTTTGAAGATGATTAATGTATCTACAACTTTGAGAGCATATCATGGACACAAGTGGCCCCAAAGTGCTCGAAGGTTAACGAGGGTGTATTTGAAGTCTTTAAAGAGTGGTTTACCACGAAGACACGTGTCAATTAGAGAACCATGTTTCATTTCCCCTTCCCTTGAGTTTCAAAATTAAGAAGTACACCTCTCTGATACCATGTGATGATGTGAACTGTGGGAGCCTTGCCAAAAAATGAGGCATCATAATGGCAATTGCTAGAGATGAAGTAGTGGAAAGGTAATGTAATAAGTACTCCAAGTAACATATAGGTGGAATCTAGGTGCAACAAAATCATTTTTCCACATGTCATAAGTGTGAGAACAATGTTAGTAATAATCAATAAGCATGAAGTTTCTCTTATTCTAAAAAATAAAGGAAATTTTCCCAATCAATTTAAGTCATTTGTCTCTAAACTGATGTAATAACTGTCAAAGCGTGAAATAAAATTCCTTGTCTCATTCTACTCAGAGAACACTATGCATTTTATCTACAAAATGTAATTGATGACCTGCATAGGTGACTATCGTAGATTACCAAGTACACTATAAAATCTTGTGTTTTTTTTAATTTCAATAAATATGATTAAAGTGACAAAAGCCCAATATTCAATTTCTTCTCATCGTGTAAACTTTGAATACTTTCCATTCATAGACCAAGAAGTACATTCATAGGAAGCCTACTATGAATTTTTCCTATATGAGCTCAAGGAGTCGTATTTCAATGCTTTTAACAGCAATAGTACATTTCTTTGACATGGGAATCCCATTTGGCTAAGTTTGTCATTCCCTAGATATAGCCTCAACATGAATTCATTTCCTAGTGTGTTGAGCATTATATTCCCAATAAAAAATAGGTTATATTTAAGAATGGAGTAATCATGTTCCATATTAACCATAGATCTAGTAAATAAATGCTAAATATAGTAATGCCAAAAAAAAAATCTCTTGGATGAAGATTACCTTAGCTACTCTTGCAATGAGTTGACCTTTGAACAAAAATTTATTATCCTTGAAACCTTCTTACCTTTAAATTCCTAATTACTAGAGAGTTCCCCTCCTTAACTCTCAAACATATTCCCTAGAAGGTAAAGATAAATCATATCCATGTTCTACTATTTATTATGATATGGTGATGACCAATCTCTAGATTATAATATATTAGGGTTTCTAACTTCTCTTTTGCTAGCTAAAAATTCCTTTGTGAGATTTGGTTTCAGTCAATATTTGTTCGGTGTGAGATTTGATTTCAGTCTTTTGTTCCAAGGAGCATTTAAAGGAAAAAAACAATGTTTATTAAAAGGAGAAAGGTTTATAAGGATTTATAAAGATCTTTTTATTTATTAAAGGTTGAAAATATTAGAGTATTATTAAGGGTTTGTTAAAGGTCAGAGAATTATAAAGTTTTATAAAGAGATTTTGTTTTTTAAGTAAAGTCGAAGATTTTTTAAAGCATTTTTTTAAGAGCGATTTAAAATAAAAATAAGGGTTTTGATTGGAAAGTGAGTTTAGGGTTTTGCAAGGGTTTTTAAGTTTGTAAATTTTTTGTGTTTTATTGAGCATGACAATGCTTTGTGTTTGGAAACATCTTTCTATATATGTGAATCTGGTAAATATTATGTCTTACAGGGGCATATTGAAAATCATATTTTTTCCAGGTGTGATATGTAAGGAAGCCTCGTGTAATAAGGAATGTTGTGATAAGAAATAAGAAAGAAAACAATCATGGGTCAGAAAAGTTGGCTCAATTAGATCAAAAGAATAAATTGAAAAGAAGAGGAAGATATTGTAGCCATGTTTAGAGAGGTTCAGGCCACAACTGAGAACCAAAAATTCTAGCAAAAGAAAGAAGAAAAATTGAGGTTAATTGGTGTAGCATGGATATGCTACCATCTCCTCTATTTATTGGTAAAAATTCTGACTTTTGGGTTGTCAAAATGCAAACTCTTCTTTGAGGCAAAGAGTTGACTATGTACTAGTCTAGTAACGCATATGATGAATTATATGATTCTTAAGTAGTTGATTTTATACAACACACATTGTATGAGAAGTTTGCTTGTAAGGTAGCGAAAGATACATCTTCCAAGGAAGCATGGAAGATCCTGGAAGAAGAATTTGGTACAAGGCGGGTGACATGCAATAACAGGTTTTGTCACAAGCAGTTATGTTTGCAATGATAGTAGAAGAGATAAAAAATGATGGTGAATCGCAATGTGATGAAACACATGTGGATGATGACTACAAAGTGAGATATATTGATCATGAAAATATGGTAAGTGTCATGTTTAATGAAGAATTGAAGATGAAGTTATCACTGTAGCAACATGTTATGAAGCAAAACTTGGAACTCTTTATCAAGGATTGTGTGATCTAGCAACAAGTAATGATCAACAAGATGATAATGTGATTCACGAGTTTTTAATGAGAATATCCACTAATGACATAATAATAGAAGATTCTCACCACAGAACATAATGAATGTTTTTAACATTGTTTATGAATATGAAAGTGTTGAAAATAACATGGGATTTGAAGTTGAAAACAAAGATATTGAGAACTTTAATGTAAATCTGAAGCTCATTGAAAAATGGATTGAAAATGCAATTGAAAAAATTGATGATAGTCTTAAAGCAACAATTGGAATAAAATAATTAAATGAAATGTTGAACAAGAAAAATGATAGTGCATATGATTTTACATGTAAGCCTAATAATTATATTCAAGGCATGGATTACAAGGAAAAAACAATAATACATAATGATGAAAGTGAAGAGAAAGATATGGAAGTTTCTAAAGAAAAGGAAGAAAGCATTGAAATAAATTTGCAACAGTGGAATCAAGAATAAATGAGAGCACACTCTCAAGAAATATGGCAGAAAGAAGATCAGTAATATAAAGCGTAAGAAGTGAAGCAAAGAAAATAGTTTGAAGATCAAGAGTTGCGGTAGCAGTCCACAAGTGAAAGAGTTGTTGAAGAGGAAGTTGTAGAAGAAATACAAGAGAAGTGAAAGAAAAATTGCAATCTCAGCAAGTGAAGAAATGTGGAACCTAGAACAAGAAAGAATAACAAATAATGAAACAATTTCAAGTGTACAAAATTTGGAAAAAAATAAAAAAGAAAATCCAAAGTTGTAAAATCTTTTGCGTCATTGTAAGCTTAATTGAGACTTAGACCAACAAGCATGCTTAAGTTAGGATTCAATCAATTTTTATTCTAAACTTAAGAAGCATAATTGAGTCATGTTTAAGTTATGTTCGATTTATGTTAAGTCATAAGGTCAAAATTAAGGAGTGTTGGAAATAGTAAATTACTCATGCAACACATGTGTGAGTTAGTTCTAATTCAATCTATATTTGGAAAACTATAATTTAGTATGAGTTTACATGAACAAGTTTGCTAAAATTAAGTCAAATCTAATTAGATTTTGAAAGATTCTTTATTTAATAAGTTAGGGCTTTATATAGCTGTGTGGTTGAGTCATTGTGAAATGTATAGAGTCTAGCAGTAGCTCCGTAAATGTGTATGTGACAAAAAATTATCTAGAAATGTTTCTAATGTATTTATTTGTGTTTCCTGCTCCTTGCATTTGCATCAAGGAAATTTTGTACATTATTAAGTGGGGATACTTTATTGTGTAACCAAGAATATTTTTATTGGCCACCATCGTTCACTTGAGAAAAAACATTAAACAGTCCTTTATCTTTTTTCTCACCTTGCTTTTGGGTTGCTCTTCATTTTGTTTAATGAATTTCCTCTCTTTGCCTATTTGAGAAACATAGATGTTTTTTAGGAAGCTATATTCCCCATCAATCTCACTCTGTTATTATTCCTTTCACTTTCATATTACAAAACAGAAAATAGTCTTCAAAGAAGAAAATAATGTTGACAAAGTCTTCAATCAGACAACAATTTCATAGGGTTTTAGGATTCTATGATCGACACCGCTTCAACAAAGCAAAAATAAATGTCCAGTAAAAATAGCATCACTTATAAAATGTACTACTTTTTTACATATTTCTTTTGTGTTCTTTTCAAATCAAATAATTAAATTATTATTTTTAAGTTAAGAAAAAAATTTATATAATTTTTTTTTTTAATAAAATAAATTTATAAAAAACCATTCTCTTATTATTTTAAAATTTATTTGTATTAATATTAAGCAATTTACTTTTAAAACAATAGTATTCTTTATATACCTTCCCCTTTACTTTTAAAAGAGTAGTGTTTTTTATATACCTTCCCCTTTCAAAATGATCAAGCGGATATTTCATCAGTGCAATTTAATACTTACTACTTTTCCCTGACGTTACCCAAACTCTCAACCGACGGTGAAAATTACAATTTTCTCTCGAAAGTTAGGGTTATCATAGGTTATGTTATAGATCAGTACTCAGATTCTGTCTCCACGTACAGGGACACAGTTCCAAATTTTCTTCCAAAAGATAACTTAATATGGACCGGGGAAATTTAAAATGACGAGCTAAAAAGGTTAACGGAAAATATATTTTATTGATTATTGAGATCCATTTAAAATTAAATATTATTTTTATAGTGGGAAATTTATTATAATTTAGTGGTTGAATTAGTAGTGACAACAATTATTTCTAATTATTATGCCATAGGCTAATTTATCACTTTTATTCAAGGAAAACCAGGCCACTCTTATTCGAGCAAAACCATCCCACGTGGAATAACTTGTTGGTAATCCCTAAGAAACAGACTTTCACTTCTGCTGAGTCTTGGACCCTACCCAATTAAAAATCAAATATATATATTTATTTATTTATTATTTTTATACATAAGAATCATATATATATATATATATATATATATATATATATTTTTTTATCTATATATATAAATATATAAATGTAAATGAGATAAATTTCTCATATAGATACAATATATCAAAATTTGAAAAGAAAATGGCTATTTCATCACATACATAGAGAAAGTGACCACTCAAATACTCATAAAAAGTAGGGGCTATAAGAATAAAACAAGGGAGATGCAATATGTACTATTATTTATAAGTAGAATTTCGGCATAAATCAAATTGACCTTTTGACGCTGGTCTTTAAGTCAAAATTAGCGGTTGGTAAAGATCCCCGTTGGAGGCTCTGGTCAGACTATTTAACATGCAAAGCTGGATCTGTTTCTTCAACTTGCCCTGACGATGAACCACACTGGTTGTTTCGAAACGCGTCCACAAAAGTCTTTCTTTATGTGATTAGTTCTACTTATAACTATTATGAATCACAGAAACCTTAAATTCAACATGTACTATTATTATTTTTAATATAAAAAAATAAATTGCCAAATTTTACTTAGAAAACTAATCAATATTATTTAGAAACTTGATTATATCACTACGGAAGGGGAAAATAAAGCTACCCAATATCATTTAGAAATTTTATTATTTCACATCTATCTTTTAACCTCTGAGCTGCCATGTCATGTAGACCTAGAAAACGGAACACTAAAAAAGATACCATATATAAGTTCGTAGTAATTAGGGTACCTGTCGTGGCGCTTCTAAAAACACGCTGCAGGGAATGCCTTCTCGCTATTGTAGTATATCCTGCAATAGCCGGCGGGCATGACGATCAGTATTGACACTACATATAGTTTCTATAATTCTGTTATTATTATGATGTAAGGACGATTACAATTACAAAAAAGGAAAAATTGAGAATATTATAGAATTTAAAGAAAAAAATTATTTTTTTGGTTTTTATTTATTAAGAAATATTTTAAAATACACAAATAACATAAATTTAACAAAATAACATATAATACAGATATCTTTATATCCCAAACAAATTCTGAAAATATCCTCAATTGCGAAGGAAGCCAGGCCTCGGACTGTAATAGGACTTTCCTAGTCCCTCTGTGGAGGTTTTGGAAAAGCGACAAAGTTCTTTGATGCCGAGATCGAAACGAATCGCTTTACTATTTGAACATGTGTTGAATAATATAAAGAAAGGCTAAGCATCACGGCTTTCCCGCAAGGTGGCGGCTTAGTTTGACCTATTTTCCTTTTAAACCTACAGGGTCCCTCATTCCACTTTGATCTCATCTTTTGCCAGCTATAGTGGGCACGGTTGGAATTTGATCCGTAAATAGCTCATTCTAATCTTACTTTTTGTCCTGGCACGGTCGGAATTTGGAAAGTAAATTGCTCATCACAAAATGATTTGATTTCGCTATTAAATATAGTTTAAAAAATTACAAAACCATCAATATTTTAACTATAAAAATCAATTGAGAAACGGTGAAAAACGTCAAATTTGATAAATGATTCTCTTTTTCAAATTCCAACCCTGATAGCGGCCCCTGGATTGTACACCAATCCACTGTCTTGTTACTTATCATAGCAATATGGACTCTAATTTATGAAGTCATGCGCCTAGGGTCAAAAGCTGTCCATGAATTAGTGACTTTTTATGACTTTAGTAGATAATATTGCTTTTGAAATGTGTTATTTAATTACTTAGATTTTCGATCAGTTTGGAAAGCACATGTTTAATCGTCACTCTTACCTATTGCCACTCTGAGTGCTCTATTAGGGTTGTAGTTGTGTTGATGGTGACATTGATATTTACGGAATATGGTTATCATTTGGTGCAAGGAGAAATACATCCTTAAAACGAATCTTTACGCGAAAAGTATTAATGTCATAAAATAAGAGAATTTAAGATATCAGATTTGAAATTGTTTATGGTTTGATATTAAAATGGGAAAGGTACTAAGAATGCAATGATTTTCTCCAATTTTTTTGGCAGTAGTATTTGAGAAAAGATGGCAGTAGTATTTGAAAAAAGAAAATACGTTAAAGGGTAATAATAGAAAAACATGTATTATAATACAAATATTTTAATTGAATAATTTTATTTAATGGGATTTTTGTTGTTATTTTATGAGTTTTGTGGATGTAAATTAAAAAATTTAATTAATAAAATTTATAATAACTAGCAATTGTTCCAAAAGGTACAAAGAGAGGCCTATAGGATTATTAAATTGAAATTGTTGAATTTTTCTAGAAGAGTTAATTGGTTTGTGAAAATTATGGGGAGTGTTATGGACAAAACAAGTAGTAGAATTAGCATTGAGAATAATATAATATTCATAGACTGAAGTTTACTTTTGAATAAAATATAATTAATTACATTAATATTAGGGTCTATAGGGTCATCCAAGATAAGAGTGCATTCATCTTAGAAGCTTCAAGGTTTAGGGGAACCCTATTTATCTAACCCAAGAATATCAGTCCTAAATACTGGGGAGATTAGAGCTAAGAAGAAGTCTAGTGATTCCATTAACAAGATTTGTGAAGCCTTTGGCCTAGCAATATTGTGGGGGAGTAAATAAATTTAAAATAAAACTTTGTTTTTATGATTGGAAAAGTATGTAAACCATTTAGTTAACATGTAAAGTAATTGCAAATGTGAAAAGAAGAAAAAAAACAACTATACATGGTAATACAAACCTATTGAAACTAAAAAGAAAAAAAAAATATCATAGAATACAATAGAAATATCATAGATTAAGGGAAAAAAATGAGCTATAAAATATAAGCTACAGAATATTATTTTCCATGTGGAGGAAATATAAAATCAATGCTTCTTCATTATCAAATAAATATTTCAAAATACCTTCCTATTTAGACTAAGATTATGAACCTACCATGAACATACCTTGTAATTATACATAGCATTAAAATAAACAAAGAAAATGCATAATTGGGCTTTATCAAATATTAACCATAAATAACCATAAAGGGTTCGATTTGAATTCAGTATATAGTTTTCTCATAGACCCGAAGTGTATATATATAAACATAAAGAGTTTATATAATATGACCATGCAAGACTAACCCCATACAGAGAAATGCAAATACAATAAACCCAAATAAAGCTATAAAAAAACAATATTTATAAATAAATAAACATTGTTCCAAGTGGTGAGATGAATAATTATAGTGAACCGACTCATGCTAGCAATATACAATTATGGTTCTTAAGGTATTACGGGAAAAATTGCATAAAGTTGGCTAGTGCAAAGACCTCTTGAATGCATATAAACCCTGAGCTTCGAATCCTAGAGTGGTCTCAGCCATTTGAGAGCCTGTATAATTTTATAGAAAATAAAACATTTGTAAGAACTTGCAAATGGCATAGCTGAGATGAAAAGATTGGGGATAATTTGTCTAGAACAAGGGGGTCTCCTAGGATACCTGTGTTCATAAACACCTGCGAACAAAAAGATACACGGACATCAGTTAGGGTATACGAGAAGGCCTTCGAAAAAATTATTATGAGCACTATAATGAGTTTAGACAGAGAAAGTAAGAGTTATACATGTTCATATAGCATGAAGACAAAGACATACAACCCTGTTCCAAATGAAATTATATATATATAAGCGGTGAATGTTGCCGACAAAGAAATCCCTTTGTGCAAAGAGAAAACTAGAACTCAAACAAAATTTGCCCGGTGCGAGTCAAACGAAACCACGTACGCCTTGAAATCCTGAAGTCAGAGGCATTATTTATAGAAAACCAGTCTAGGGCTTCCCCTTTGAAACCCTAACCAAATCTACAATTAGAGGCAAAAGTAACAATGGAAAAGGAATTATCACCGGAAAGAAGGATAATAAAATAGCTGAGAACCACAGTTGATAAAAGAATATTCGAGCAATTTAGACCAGAGCGTAATTACCTTGACATGTGCACTAACAAGTTCCCTGTGGGTGAATTCGAATGAAAAAAGTTGAATGATACAGAATTAAGCACTAAGCAGGAAGGTCCACCTATGTTTCCCCATCAATAAATAAATTGCAATTCCATTTTCTCCAGTCTCTTGGTTGTTCAGTGGGATGATCTTCTTCTGAGCATAAGTAGGAATCCGGTATCTCATCATGCATTGAATTAGTTGCTGAAACGCTCTTGCAAGTATGAGACAGAAGGCTCATCTTAACAACGTGTACTTGTTTATCAAATAAAAGAACGCAACACCTAAATATGAAGTGAAAGTAATAGGCAAACGAACGCTAGCGAGTTTGCCTGCAATTTTCCATGAAGTGACTGCATACGATGAATCTTTTTGCAGATTTATCATTGACATTTGAGAAGAATTAATAAAAAATCACTCGATTTCAATATGGTAATTGGCCTAAAAATCTGCTAATCTTATGAAAAAGCAGTAAAAATATCTTTCCATGCCATGGAGTGCACAATAAAACTCGGAGGTGAAAATAAGGCAACTCAACTAATATTTGGAAAAAGCAGTCACACTTCAAATCAATGGTTGAAAGTGTCTCACCTGATTGAACGGAGCAGGTTAAAAGTGTTGACGATTGTTGATGCATAGGAAGGCCTATCGGCCTAATTAATTAATAAAAAAATTCATAAAGTTTTCTATTTTAGTGGTATTAGCTTTTAAGGTTATATATTTAGTTAAATTGTAATTTTAACTCTAAAAATAAAAGTTTATAATATCAAAAGTATTATATTTTAATTTAATGTTCAGTTTTATATAATATTATTTGTTGTAAAGGCTGTAATTTCAGGCAAATCACAAATTTAATAACAAAGTGTTATCAAGAACATCAATTTTTTAATGTGAACATTGTTTTTTTCTGTTTTTCACACAAAAACATGATTTTTCCAATTAGAATTATCATGTTTAAGTATTGGTACTAATTAAGTCAACACCTGCACGGTAATGATATCAATTAAGTCTATACAAGGTAATGATATTAATTAAGTATATACCTACAATATTGCGTGATCATTTAAATTTTAGTTATTTCCTTGGACAACTTTTTGTATCAATGTTAAATTTTCACAATTTCATATAGTACCTTTTTGTGTAATGTATTAGTAATAGTTTCTTTTTGTGAATAATTTGAGCACATAATATTTTCTTTTCAAGAATAATTAGAACATGTAACATTGAACACCAATATTTTCTAAAAAACCATCGTATAAATTAAGAGAACTAAGCAAGAAAGCATAATACTATAAAAAGCAATTACAATCTCCTCAAAAATATATTTCAAAATTTTAAATAAATTATCTAAATATTTAAAATCACTAATTCACATTAAATTGAGAATCATAACCATAAAACATATTTAACATAAAACTTAATATAATAAAAGTTAAACCAAATAAAACCAAACAAACTAAAACGTTCAACCAACTAAAAACCATTCCTGAACATTCTAAATGAAAAGACAAATAAAATTCATCTCATAGTCCTTCCAAATCCTTCCAAAACCTTATACGATGATGCTCCATAATTTTATCCTTATTTGGATATAAAATATTTCAAACTTTAGATTCCCAATTCACCTACAGCCTCAACATGTGTAGTAGAGCTTGAGTCGCAATGCGTTTATAATCTCATCTCGGAAGAGTGTTTCTGCATGATAGATATGTGGTTGATTAGAACCTTAATACTTGTCATTGAATACATGGAATTCATTAGGGGATGGTTAAAGTTGGCTTCAGATACTCACGTGAACCATTAGCCCAAAGCTGCGTCACTTTTACATTCATCTCGCCTCCGAACAGAGTCATGTTGTCACCTCGGATGAGAGGTTAGTACTCGATAGATATGTAATTTATTAGAACATTAATATTTGAAATGGAATTCATCAGGAATGATTAAAGTTGACTAGGGAAACTCACCCTGAACCGATGTTGTCACTCCAAAAAGAGGTTAGTATATGATTGATGTGTTGTTTATTATAACATTAATACTTGAATACATGTCATTTATTAAGATATGGGAATGATTAAAGTTGCCTTTGGGATGCTCGTAAGTTTATTTACCTTTAAATCTATGCAATTTTTTACAACTTGTTTGTTTAGTTTTAATATTGGTATTAAAATGGGATTAAAATAGTAGTAACTTAATCCGTATTTAAGTTTTAAGTTTTAGTAGTTTTGAATGAGTAGGAGCACAGTTTGTTCTAACATTTACTTAGAGTCAATTCCAAGGAATATGTTTGGTACATTGAAATAAGGTTCAAAGAATAAGGAAAATTTTGAATAAATGTCACTTCAGTGAGATTGTGAGATTGTGACATCTCAATTTTTACTAAATCATAAATTATTAATATAAGTTTTTTTAGGTGATATTGGATATATTTTTGCAACTATAATAGAAGCCTAAAAGTTTATTCATATATATTTCTTCAAAAATGTTGAATATATTCTTATTGTTACTTTAATAATTTGTCAAATCACTATAATAAAATAAAAAAATTATAGGCATCATAAATAATTTCTTTAAATTCATTAACTAGATGACAAGAATTGATTCTCCCAACACTATTATTTGTGTATCCATTATTATAAACCATTTGTGAAATACTGTATATACCTCCAAATTCAAATTGTATATCCAAAGTTAATTTGCTGTGGGATAAAATTCCATTACCAAATATAATTCAATTTCTATTTTTCTTCAAAAATCAATCAAAATCCCCGCACCTACCACCCCCTCTTTCATCAACATTTTACGTAACCTTCTCAGTGGGCTTTATTTTTAATAAAATATTCCTCAAGGTTATGGTTCTCTGCTACCTACCAACGATAACGAGACGTTGCCGTGCCCTTCTTCTTACTACTTTGACCGGAAGTCTCGTCCCCAAAATTGATTCTTTAACAATTTCATATTCATATGAGATTCATTTTCAATATTTTATACCAAACCTTCTCAGTGAGCTTTATATTCATATAAGGTTAACATGAATTCTTATTGGAATCGGGTGCTTTATTTTTTTTGGTTATTTAACTTTTTTATTTTTTTGTTATTAATTTTTTTAATTAGATAGTATAAATTGAAATAAGTTAATATATTTTTATGGTCGCCACTCCATCAAGGAATAAAATTAAAGTGATCAATTTCTTTGTATATCCAAATAATATGTTTAATAATACATAAATTATTTTTTCATAAAATATGATTAAAATTTTACTGTACTTATTGTCGATAGTCACTTACTTTAATTAGTGAGAAATGAATTAAAAAAAAACTTGTAACACATGCATTTTTTGTGTTTTGTAGTTTTTTTTCACTTTATTACCTGAGTGGTTGTCTTTTTGTACTGTTGGAATGTATGCTACTTGTGAGATAGCTAGAGTGGAAGAAATAGTATTTTATTAAACTAGTGAAACCACATTAATAAATTTGCTTGATATACAACTTGATAGACATCAATGATATAAAGACATCAATGATATAAATTAATATCATTTGAAGAATAAATAATTAAATAATAAAGAACATAATTATACTATATCTAAAATCTATATCTAAGAAAGACATGTTAACAAATATTTAACTCTAAATACGAAAATATCTTTTACTCCCTTTAAGAATTATAAAAGTTCTAGGAAAAGTTAATTAGCAAAATATTTTTAAAGCCAAAGTAATAAATAGTGTTCTTCTATTTTTAAACAAATATCTATTACTTTTAAAAGAAATTCTAATAAAGGTTTATTAAATATATATATATATATATTATCTAAGCAAATGTTCAGCAAAATAATTTAAGAGAGTCTTATTAGGAAAACATTTTTTTTTGGAATTTAGAGGTTTTTAGGTAATTTTTTAAAATTTGTTATTTTTTCTCTCAATAAATTTTATTTTTATTTTTTATTTTTATTATTATTATTATTTCGTCTATCCATGTACATCAATGACATTTATTATAACTAAATTTTGTTGTTTTTTTGCTCTCAATAAATTGTATTTATTATTATTATTATTATTATTTGTCTCTATCCATGTATATCAATGACATTTATTAATCTAGTTTCGTTTAAAATTCGATATTTGTTTAAAAATATAGCAACGCCATTTAACACTTTGACTTTAAAAAATATTTTGCAAATCACCTTTTTCTAGAATATATTTTTTTTTAAATAAGTAAAAGATATTTGTTTATTTTGGAAACAAAATGTTAACACTTTCTTAGATATAGTCTTTTTGGATATAGTATTAAATTATGTTGCTTTGTTTTTAATTTGTTTTTTGTTTTGATGCTTGAATTAATATTAATTCCATAACATTAATTTTTATTGGCATATATCAACCACATTTATCAATGTAGTTTTGTTAATAAAATATTCATCAAATTTAAATTGCTCAACTACCGATAATAAGACATTATCGTGCCATTTTCCTGAGTCTTCGAATGGGAAATCATGCCCATAAAAATCAACTCTTCAATAGATTCATCTTCATATGAGATTCATTTTCCTCAAAATTTTAAGATTTTTCTACAAAAATTTTAGATGCTTTTTGTTTATTACTGTTACACACTTCGTAAAACATAAACTTATGTAAGTCAATAAAATAGCCATCAAAATTAATATTCATCCTGGCTGGCTTCTTCTCACAAAATTTCATACCTGTTTATACACATTTCTCTTTTTTTCATGGATCGCTTCCTTTTCCTCGTGAGCATTTCCAACGAGGATGGTTTTGAATCCTTTTCAGTCCATCTTATTTATTCTCTCAATTTATCATGTACTATAGTGAGTGCAGTGTGAACCTGAGAACTTTTAGTTCCTAACAATTTCCTTTACTCTTAACCGAATATTCATATGAAGCTTGCTTTTACATTCTTTTACATTCACTCCCGTAGGAAAAAAGCTATTGTGTAAACATGTAACATTTTTTCTCAAATATTTTCTTGTGAATCTATCTTAGACAATTAGGCATCTAGTTGCTTCCATTAATGTTCTATTCTTCCTCTAAGAAACAACACCATTCGTTGAAAGGAATGAAGTCCTTGGATTTATTAAACCTAAATGATTTAATATGCAAAGAAAAAATAATTATGCCATTGGGCTTGGTCTATATTAGAGGGGAAATTCAAATTCTTATAAATTAAAGATTGTTTGAATCAACTGGGTGTAGGAGTTTTAATTTTTTATAAAAAAAACAATTATTTTGAAGGTAGGAGCTTCATATACCCTGAATATTCTTCATTTAAGTCACAATAAGATGGATTAAATTAAAGGTTCAGAAAATGAAATATCAAGGTTTTCAGTTTCAAACCAAAAATATGAAATTATCTACCACACTAATCTTGAATTATTCATCTCGGAAAATTAAAAAAAACTATAAAAAAATCTACGCAATAAATACGATCTATGGTTTCATGCTTGTCCATTCAATTAGTAGTCCTTCAAAACATTCTCCCCATCTATCCACTTGAGTCAATCGTTAAAATTTCCCGTACCACCCGTTTAGTTAGATCAACTCCGTCTGAGTATTTCTTGCTTGAGCACTCTGTATTGTTTGTCCCAAAAATATGTTCTGGCTTGTCAAATATTTAATTTTATAATTTTTGTGTTGTAGTAAATCTTGTTAGTATTTAATAATATGTGTTTATGTATTGCGTTATAGATTAAAAAGAATGGTTAATCGACCGTTGATTTGTTTGTTTTTTAGGCAGAGGGTAAGCACCCATAAATTTTGTGCATAGTAACAACACATTGTAAAACCGGGTAATAATAGAGTATTATGCAATAGAATTGAAATTGACTTTCTTATTTAGCGTGCAACCAAAATATTTGTATTAATATTTATATGATATTTATACGAGGCAAAAATGATACAAAACTAAAACTGAGACTTTAGCACCTTCACTGCTTTGAAAAACATAAATTTTACAGTGTAACTGCTTTTTATTTTGTGTTGTAACAGACTATATAAAACAAACCTTCGACCCCTATACTACTCTATACTATTTTCTCTTTTAGTTTGCAAACCTTCGACCCCTATAAAACTTTGCTACGCAAAAGACTACTCACATATTACATTATTTTAAAAACTGGAAACTTCATATGACTCGGGTGGTCAACTTAACATTTTCATGACACGACAAAAAATAAAAGCAAATTGTTTGTGGAAATTCACTTAAATTAATTCTCTGTAGTTTTATTTACTACGCAATCATAGGTTGGGCTTAATAGTCACCAACTCTACTTCCTTGGTCCTGCAAAACATTAACTCGGAATTCCTTCACCTAATTACAAAAAATCTTCTCTCTGCTGCAAAAAGGAACTTGCTTGATCTACTTGTGTACTTTTTGAGAATGGTCGCTCTCATTCATTTAATGTAGTGGTTGGGAGTAATTTTCAAACACTCCCCTCTTAATCACAACCAACAATATTAACTATTCCCAAATAATCTCTTAAATGGACAAAATTATCTGTTGCAATGGTTTTGTGAAGATATTTGCAAATTGCTCCTCTAACCTGTGGTGTTGCAAGAAAAATTTCCATTATTAATAAACTCGCTAATGAAATGTTACTTAGTGTCAATGAGTTTGTTTCTTTTGCAGAAAACAAAATTCATGGATAGAGCAATTGCATAATTGTTGTCATAGAAAATAATTGTTTCTCCTTGTTCTCGCCATAAATCCTTCAAAATTATTCTCATCCAAATTGTTTGACATGTTGTTAATGTTGCAACAACATATTCAAATTTTTCTATCAATAGTGACATTATTCTTTACTTCTTGGAAGCCTGTGAAATGGCTCTCAAACCCATGTGAAATGTATATCCTGACATGCTCTTTCCATCATCAGGACTTCTTGCCAAATCATTCTCAGTGTATCCAACCAACTTGAAATCACTTGTTGTAGTGTACAAAATACCATATTCGTTTTTCCATTTGACATGCCTTAGTATTCTTTTGCCTGCTTGCCAATGAGTCCCCTTTGGTGTCTCTGTGAATCTTCATGCCAAGTTCAGTGCATAAAATATATCAGGCCTGGTTCTTGTTAGATACATCAAGACACCAACAATAATTTTGTATAATGTCAGATTGACACTTGTGTTATAGTGTCCCTTGTTGTTACAACCTTCACTATCGTTACATTCTTCCTTGCTTAATTTCAATCCCATGACAATTGGAATTGGCACAACCTTGTTGTCCTACATATTAAACCTCCTCAAAATTTTTGTGGCATACTTTTCTTGAGAAATAAAGATGCCATATTCTACTTTCTTCACTTATATTCCCAAAAAGCATCTTAACAACCCCAAATTTGTCATTTAAAACTCACTTTTCATGAATTCTTTAAAATCAGCAATAAGGAGGTCATTACTCCTAGTGAAAATCAAATCATATAAATATAAAACAATGATAAAAATCTTATCATCATTCTCTTTGATGTAGAGAGTAGGACCACCATCACATTCAGAGTCATTTTCCGACAAGTGTGCATTTATCTTGTTGTACCATGCTCGAGGTGCTTTCTTCAACCCATAAAGAGCCTTTTCTAGTGTATACACTTTGTATTCATTGCCTTGAACCTTATGACCTGGTGGTTGTTCCACATATACTTCCTCTTTCAACACTACATTCAATAATGTCAAGTTCAAATCCATTTGGTACACCTTCCATCTATGTTGTGGAACTATTGACAACACTGTGCTCATTGTCTCCATGCTTGCGACTGGTGCAAATGTCTTTGGATAATCTCTTCCATGTTGTTGATTCTATCCTTTAACAACCAACCTTGCTTTATGCCTTTCTATATTTCCTGAAGCATTGTTTCTCGTCTTATAGACCCACTTGACACCTATGACCTTTTCTCCTTTCAAAAGGTTTAGTAAATCCCATGTGTCATTCCTTTTTATTTCTTCTATTTCTTCATTCATTTTTGTAACCCATTTTTCTTTTGTAACATCATCTTCAAAATGAATTGCATCATTAACATGAAAAAATATTGCATATAAAGAATTAAGGCCTTTACTATTGTCGGCTTCATTTTACTCATAAACTTCACTTATATTTCTAAAAAAAGTCTTCTCATGCCTGTAGAAGATGGACTTGACATGTTAGTAGATTTTGTGCTTGGAGAGGATGATTCTACTTGGCTCTATGGTGCACTTGGAGTAGTAATAGCTTGATTGCGTGACACTGTCCTATTTCTTGCTGGTGGTGTCACTTGATGACTACTTTATTGTGCTTGAATAGGTGTAGGATGAGTCAGCAATGAGGAGTTCTTAGTACTTCCAATTCCTCTTTGTCTTCTTGTGGTTGGTTGTTGTTACATTGATTGTCCTCTCCAAAATTCTATCCCATTCCTCCTCTTCTATGAATTGCGCATATCTGTTGATTATGACCTTATTGGTTAATGACTTGTAGAGTTTGTAATACTTGGATTCATCAATGTATCCAACAAATATGCATTTCTCCCCCTTACTGTCCAACTTCGTCCTTAATTCATATGGGACATGTTCATAAGCAACACATCCAAATAATCTCATTTGAGTGACATTATGCTTCATTCCACTCCATGCTTCTTCAGGAATATTCTTTAAGCTTTTTGTTCGACAATTGTTTATAATAAACATTGTCCCAATGATAGCATCAACCAGTTAATCATTTGGAAAATTATTTACCTTCAACATATTTCTTTCCATTTCCATAATAGTTATGGTTTTTTTTTTTGCAACACCATTTTTTTGAGGTGCATACCTTTTTGTAAATTTTTTGTTATTACCATGCTCCCTATTGAACCGTAGGAAGTCATTTGAAATGTATTATCCACCTTTGTCAGTCCTCAAAACTTTGATGTAGTGTCCACTTTTCTTCTCAAGAAGTAATTTGTATTGACAAAAGCACTCAAACACTTCATTCTTCTTCCTTAAAAAGTAGACCCATGTATTCCTTGTGTAATCATATATGAATGTCAATAAATAAAATCCACCACCAATTCATGGTGTCTGCATTGGTCCACATAAATATGAATGGATAATATCCAAGGGATCCTTTTCCCTTATTGACTTTCGTACTAGAAATCATTCTTTACGATTTTTTCCCAAGATGCATCCTTCACATAAGTTGTCTGTTTTTTCTATGAGTGTCAATCCCTTCACCATGCCTTTCTTATGCAACAAATTTAAACCTCCAAAATTAAGATGGCCAAATATTAAATGTCATAACCAATTTTCATCCTTAACCTCTTCTTGAATTTTTTTTTTTTTTGGTAATAGAGGCTGCCTTTCTTTCATCTTGTCAATCCAGTGATAGTTGTGCTTGTGAACCTTCTTCTTTCAAATCTAGTTTTATGTTGAGGTCAAACATCTTGTTGCTTGTCATTTGTACTTTTGCAATCAAATTCTTACTTGGAAATTTATCAAATATTTTTCATTCACCATTTTTTAAGATGACATTGGAACCATTTTGCATGAGCTTTCCAATGCTTATCAAATTGTGCTTCAAACGAGGGAAAAAATATACATATGAAATTTATTTCTTCTCCCCCAATGTATTTCTTCTCCTGCTTCTTTGTTAGAATATTGACTCTTACTTTTCCCATACAAAGACTTTGTTATCAATCGCTAATGTCACTTCAAATTTTACAATTTCATCTTGATTCGAAAACATTTATATTTTTCTTATCATGTGGTGTCTACAACCTGAATCCAAAAACCATACATCTTTCTGTTTCTCTTGTGCTACATTGTAGGCTAAAAAAATGATGTCTTGGTTCTGATTTTCCGTTGTGAAATTTGAAATTGGTTTGTTACTAAGATCATGTTTCTTCTTCCTACATTCATTTTCATAATGGCCATACTTCTTACAATAATGACATTGAACTTGAGATTTATCATACCGCTAAATTTGTGCTTGATTTTGGCTTGGAACTTGACTTGGATTTTGATTGATGCCTCTTCCACGTTTGTCTGGACTTCTTCATCTTCCTCTTCGATTTGATATTCCTATGCCTCTACCTTGACCAATGGAAACTTGTGTCTTGAAGACATGCTCCAATGAGGAGTTTGTTTCTCTATTCAAACTATGTTAATGAGAAATCAGTGATGCATAAAGCTCATGCACTAAAAATTGTGAGAGATACTTTTTCTCTATGGTCACAATAATAGCATTCAATCTTGATGGAAAAATCCTTAAAATTTTCTTAGCTATCCTCCTATCTTCAAGTGTCTCACCATGAGACCTAATTTGAGTAACTAGTCTAATAACTTGTGTGAAAAATGAGTCCATATTCTTAGACTACTTCATGCATATGGTCTCAAAGTCTCTCATTATCATTTTTAGCTTTATTGTTGTCACTCTTTCCATGCCTTGATATTATTTCTAGTGAATATTACATGCTTTCTTAGACTTTGTTGTCGCTGAAATCCTTGGAAATTTGCTCTCATGCACAACTTGAAATACGTAAAAGATGGATTTTTAATCCTTATTTCTATTGTCTCTAATAAAATCATTCATTATTGTGTCAAATAATTATATGTTGATGCATCTACTGGTTCTAGGAATCCATTCGCCACAAAATCCCAAATATCTTGAGAAGAAACTAAGAACTTCATTGCAATAGCCTAATAATCATAATTTTTTTCATTGGATGGGTGAAATTGTCGATTAGTAAAGCTTGTGCTTGATGTTGCTACCATATTTATCCATTAAAGAAAAAAAAATTCTTAAACCTGCTGTGATACCACTATTTTTTTTTTAGGTAGAGGGTAAGAACTAATAAACTTTGTGCATGGTAACAACACACAGTAACAACCAATGTAAGACAAAGTATTGTGCAACAAAATTGAAAATTGACTCTTTAATTGAGTGTGAAACCAAAACACTTTATATTAAGATTTACATGAGGCAAAAGCAATCACAAAACTAAAATTGAGACTTTAGCTCATTCATTTCCGTGAAAGACATAAATTTTACACAGTGTAACTGCTTTCTTTTTGGTGCTATAACAAGCTATATCAGCCAGCAAAACTTCTCTCTACTAGTTCCTCTTTTGGTATTCATACCTTTGACCCCTGTAAAAATTAACTACACAAAAGACTTAAAGACTCATGTTATTACATTAATTTAAAAAACTAGAGACTTCATATGACTTGTGTGGTCAACTTAACTTTTTTGTGATAGGAAAAAAAATAAAAGCAATTTATGGAAAGAATAAAAGCACGTTTAAGACACTTATGTATCTAAAGAGATAATATGATCATTATGCGAGAAGACAAAGGAACAACAAAGTACAATAGAAGATCAAAGGTCAGGACCACATGAGGACTCCTGACCGATTCACAACACTTTGGAGGTTGGCTATGAAGAACAAGCAAATATTTCATCAAGATAAAGTATTGGATACATATTTTATTAACGTAAAACAAGCAATAAGGATAGCTTGACATTGTAACATCATCATGTAGTCCATGTCATCATTGCCATGTCAAGTCGGGTCATGAGTAATTATTTTCCACATCATTTGTGGATTATGTAAATTCAATAATGGAGAAATGTAATTTAAAGTGGAAGTCCAAGAGTCATCCATGTAATATGAAAACTCATGTAGGAATTTAAAAGGTTATTGAGAATTCAAACAGTCATGCAGGTAGTTGAAGAGTCACAAGGGAGGTGAATAGTCACCCCATTTGTTATATATATACCCTCATTGCTCATGTAAAGAAACATTCACCTTGGTTCCTCCTACGAGGCATTGGAGAGGAAGATAGTTATTTTGGAGGAGAAATTGGCTACTCTAATGCTCCATTATTAGGGCTAGTGGTGTTCATTGTCTTGATGTATCTTTGAAATTTCAAAGGCTCGTTGAGCCAACACAGTTTCATCCATATGTCGTGAATATTGTAAAACTATTATTTGAATGTTGGCGATGTATGTTGTTTTCATCTATAATGAGGAAATTGAACTATTTTGGTGGATTTGGTACGTATCTTGTTAAGGGTGTGTTGTATTTTCTTTAGCAATCATTTTCTCCTTGTGAAATATTTAGTTGGCTGATCAATGATTCATTCATATGTATATGCTCATGTGCATTTTACAGATTAGTATTATTACTTATCTTTAAAGGGCCCACTTTTCTCTTCCCTTTTGGTATAAGGACCTTGATGCTTTCCACACTTGAACATTCCATAAGGCATACTCAATTGTTGATCTGAAGATACTTGTATATTACTCTCTTGTGATAGACTTTGTAGCCAATGAAAATATACCATAATACATGGAAGTCAAGACAATACTCTACACGGGTCTCGTACTCCAAATGGTGTGATGTCTAATTGGGACTTCACACTGGGGAGATCCCCTAGGCAGATGGATTTCCAGTAGCATTAACCAAATGGCACTAGAAGGAGAGCCATAAGACAAGTTATGCCCGTTGAGTCTATTTTGAATCTCTTATCTTAAATGGCTTATCCTGAAATCATACTCTCAGGGTATTTTTCTAAATTATCCTCTAGTAAACTTTTAATCCCCAATGAGCCTCTTTCTCAATTGTCTTACTTAAAGTTTGATGGTGAAGATGGAACATCAATAACTGAGCACATCTCTTATTTTCTTAATTTTGTGAATATTAAAAAATTGATGATGAATATTTTTCATGTGTTTCTTTCTTCCTCACCCTTGAAGGTCATGTTAATTGATGGTGTCATACTTTACCATTTGCTTCCATCCATTCTTTTCATCATTTCCTCAAGCATCTTCATGAAGCCTTTCATAGGTATTATTATCGAGATGTTTATAAAAGGATTAATCAACTAATAATGAATCCTAATGAATCACTTGAGGATTTTTATAATTGATTCCTTCACCTCTGTTATGAATTTACTAAAGAAGGCACAGATTTGGATTTATTCAAACAAAAATTCGAGCATTTGGTTCATATCTCTTTACACATTGAATATAAAACTTGTTATGTTTCTCCTTCCCCAACTCTTGTAAGCCATCATACACCCCTATTTTCAGTGGAGGAACGTATTATTCCCTTTGCTCCTTTCCCTCCTCATTTCTTAGTTCCAATGCAGGTGCCTCCTTGCAATGATAATAAAGTTTCGAAATATGAAAATCAAATTCCTATTCATATTCTCATCCTCCTTCCCCATTTTAAGATTCAAATCCCATGGAGTAAATATCAGAATGGTTCATGAAGCCTATAGTGAAGAGTGTTTTCTATTTTCCTCAAGATGATGTTATTACTCAAAATTTAAATTTTGAGTCTGATTGGGATACCTTTCATCCTCTACCATCTCTTTCTAATGACCCTTGTCCCTCAATCTACCTAATCAATCCCTTCCAAATCCAAGAAGTAAATAAGTGCAAGGTAGCCATATTTCACATTTAGAGGAGTATGAAGGTGAATATTCGTTCAATCTTTCTTAAACTTTTCAAATTACTCCATGTTAAGATGACACTGTTACATTTTTGGATGACTTGCAATCCTCTAATATAAGTAGTGAATCAAATGAAATCAATTTGTTCAAAACCATATTCTTGTGCAATAATCATTTTGATGATGATTTCATTGTAAATGTATGCAATGATGAGTTCCCAAGTGCACCAAATGATCATTCCATTCCTTCAGAAGATGTTGATTTCAAATAATTAGATCCAGAATCTAATCCAGCTGAACAGAATGTTCTTACTGAAACTTCCTCTTCATCTCACTATCCCTTGTGCTCTCTTGTTTGTGATGCATTTACATGTGATGAAGATACTCTATGCTCTTGAAGTTCTTCATCGGGTGCATTCACTTCTCAATTGACACAAGGTAGTGAGGTTGTCCATGATGAAAGAAAATTCAATCAGAGCATTGAATATAATTTCCATGTTGTATCATTGATTTTTTACATGAAGACAAATATTGAAATCGGCTTGCTCATGAAATCTATCTGATTCATACATCTTTAGATTTGTGATTAGAAGAATATGTTGACTTGAGTAATTTGGTTGTTGAACTTGTAAAATATGATCAAATCAATCACATAGATGGCCATCATCCAGTTAGTATTAGTCTCATTGAGATCAGTGAAAGAAGTTATCCTCACACCATGCATGATCTGATTCAATCTTTAGAATGTAATTTTACAAATCTTGAAATTTTTGGGACTTGTCACTAAGTCAGGGCACTTCAAATTGTGTTGATTGTTATATCAGGATCTCGTGACTCTGCTAAGATCCCCGAACTAATTCAGATCTATTTTTCCACACAAATCATTCTCTTTGCATGGTTTCACTCGATGTAAATTCCTTCTTCAAATATGTTTGGTTTTGCGGTTATAATCTTTTGAACTTTAAAGATTCAATTTATATTTCAATTGATTCATCTCAATGAAAATTACTTGTTCTTAATTCAGGTTTGGAGTGTATATCTCTCACAAAATCATACAACCATGAAGTTGATTATTTCAAAGACTATTTTTGGCTAAAGGAATCATGTATACAAAATGCATTTTATAATATTCATTTCCTATTTTTTCTTGTGAATATTATATCGCTAATATTTTTCTCCATCACACCTGAAATCCTCTTGACCAATATTGAATGCATGAGTTATTTGAAAAATCAAATTATTCTTCACTCATTTTACCCTGACTAGTTTCATGTGTTTTCTATACTAGCATTCCTTGTGACTTCCTTCGACGATTACAATGCTAGTGCAATCTATAACTAGTTACAAGAAAATGGTTTGTTACACTCATCACATGAGGAAGATGATTATATTATGTAGAGAAATTGTGAAACTGTTCAAATTGATTTAACTTGTTAATTACAAACATGGAATCTAATGCTTTAATCAGCCTATATAAACATGATCCTGTCTCTGAGGAATGTCATTCAACTTACGATTTTCCCGTCAACACATCCAATGATAGTTTTTTTGCATCCTTTGATCTCTATGGTTTAACATCTCACTGTATGGGTACTTGTCAAGTAGTTGAGTTACTTCCCCACTTGCTAGTGTTTATGTCAGGTCCTCACTGTCTTTACATGCCAGCTAAATATGATTAGATACATTTTCCCTTATAATATTCTCTCCCTGATCCCGCACTTCTAATTGAAAATTCATATTTTTAAGGATCTCGGAGTTCTTAAGTGGATTGTTTTGAATTTCATTGTCCAATTACTAAATGGTTGGGGAAATATTACCTGGCAAGCTTCGTCGCAAATAACAAGCTTTATTATTTTCTCATTCTTGCTAAGCAGTGTAGTGTCGATGAAGATACATTCACAAGAAGTTTCTGAAGTTTCTTTAATATGATTTTCATTGAAAGGGTAAGATTGTGTGTTGGGTAGAAGTAGTGATTATGAAACCTCTTTCTATTGACAGGTTAAACCTTCAATCCATTGTTAAAATTATTCAAGTTCTTATCTTTTCTATTGCACATTGCTTAAGATCGGTTTTAATAGATCGTATCTTTGTGTATGTAGGTCAAGAGGAAATACGATGGCTACATTGGAAATTTAATTAAATGTGACCTTGGCCTTCCAACTAGTGAATTTATGAGTAGGTCTAATTGGATATTAGTTTCCCTTTCACATACATATTGCATTTGCTTTCATATTCTTTCGTTTGTTTTATATTTTTTGTCTCACATTCTATTCATTAGTTTAGCCTCCATTTGTTCTTCCCTTTTGATTTTCTTGTTACATCTTGTGTTTTTTTTTCATGTCTTGTTTAATAAGGATTTTCATGGAGGATGTTCCACTTTGCTCAAAGACAATGTGAGAAAATAGAAAAGGGATTTGTCATACTACAACATTTGCCTAACCATCAGTCCTTCTTACTCGTCTTAGTTATCCTTTTTTCGATGATGTTCTGATGGAAAATGTGATCCTTGTGTGATTAAATATCTATGTCGAACCATGATATCCATGTCTACTCTAGAAACCTCATGCCTATGCTCGTCTCTTTATGTTTCAGTGTTACCCACGCTTATCCAGTCAATACAGAAGGACAAGGGGGAAATCAAAATGAGAAAACCAATATCAAAGGTCTTATATATGCTTCTCTAAAGGAATAACCTCTTCTACTATGAGTAAGTTGGGATCGCTTTTATACCCATCAAATGAATAAGTGTTGATGCACAATCCTTATAAAACAAATAAACAAAGGGTGAAAGAAGAGAAAGGCTTCATGTGTAGGGAGGTGAAGCAAGCAACTCCGTCGGGGTACTATCGAGGCTTGTTGGCAAAAAAACAATGTTTGTGTTCTTGAAGTGACTCTGTCGAGGTACTCTCTAGGATTACTAGCAAAAGAGCAACACTTGAGATAAAAAAAAATAAACTATGAATACCTCACGAGCAACATTACCATTCTCCTAAATCGAAACATTATGATATATATGGTTTTATGATTATGTTCAACTGAGGAAGGATGAAGGGGCCTATGTTTATACATGGGGTTAGTGGGGAAGCTAAAGTATTCTAAAAAATTAGTCTATACTCCCTAAAGAACTAGACCTTGTACAAATAATTTACCAAGGTAGATGTTGGGCGTGGGATCCCCAAAGGGCAGTTTTGGGGCTTAAAGCCCATATCTTAGTCCAATTTTGTAATCCAAGGGTAAAGACTCTAAATTTTGTGGTTGCAAAGCATGTAGTTGTTAAAGAGCCATACGGTTGTTTGCCCTTATTTTGAAAATGTAATGTCGGCTTTAGAAAATCTACCCATGGTCCGTGGACCATGGGATTGTATAAATAGAGCTAAGCTCTAAGTAGTTAGAGGTGATGGAATTATGGAATCACTGAAGAACATCGAACATGTATGAGAGATAGCTCTGAAGGATAAGTCTAAGCTGTGGGTTGTAGCGTAGGTAGATGCCTAGAAGTCCACAGCTGAGTGTGTGGACCCTTGCAGCTGAGTGCAAAGGGTGGGTCGAGTCTGTAACTATCTGAAAGTATCAATACATAGAAGTATTGTACAATTTATGCGTCTTTATCTCCTGTTTATGCATCTGGTTATGTTTGGGTATGAATTTCACTTATAATCCTTATATGATGCACGAATATATGTAATTGTGTTGGTTAAGTGAACGCAAGTAAGAAAATATGTTTACGAGAAGCTAACTAAGATCTATAATAAGACAAGTAAGATACTTAGCGTAGTTTCAGAAATATCACAGTTTACTTCCCTAGCAGCGCGAAAGTATGTCAACACCAGGTTAGGGCTATGCGAAAGTCAATTTCATCCTTTTGCGAAGGCACTGAAGGGTGGAATAGAGGGCTAAGAAACATGTGCATAGATAGGTATAGCTGGGATAAACTGAAATCAAAACCATCTCAAGGGTGTGGAAACTTGGTTCCAGCATCCCCCCATACTGCTTCAAGTGAAACTTCAGTTCACGCTCCATGGGCTGATGCCGAAAGGGCCAGTAGTGTAGGGATTTGTTTGCCTAACTAACGTTGAACCTAGGTAGGCCCCCACAAGCCAACAAATGGTTCTATTATCGGGACCAGAAAATGCATAGAGATGTGTGATGTCATATCACTAGAATCTAACTAAGAAAGAAATCAAAGGCTGGTTGGACAGAAGGATTCACGAGTTCTCGGGATAAGAAAACATAAATCCGCAACTGTCAAAAGAATAGTGGTTGGACCGATACATGTATATGGAGATCCATGAAATATTTTTCTCCTCCTTTCATACTGAGCTATACAAGTGGATTGCGAAGCTAGAAGATAGCTAAGGAAGGTGGAAACTTGACGGTACTATTGTGTGGACCCCTAACCTAGTGCGAAGGTTGGAAGCATCAAGGGATAAGATCACGCGCGCTATCAATCATTGGATCGATTGCATCATAGAAGGCTTTGTTACTAAATTCGCGGTTGACGCCTCAGGCAGCTATAGCGAGGTGGAGCGACGATTTTTAAAGGTACTGTGAGGTAGGTACATAAAATCTTTGAATACTTGGATTAAAATGTTTTTGTGCAAAAAACGAGTTATGCATCTACCTTGATGTTTGGGACTATGCAAAGTGGAAAAAATTACAGACATGAAGAAAATAAGGGTCCGAAGTATAGATCCTTGATTTCACCTCTGTGAGGTGACAAAGAAGGGATAGTGAAGGTCTCTCCATGAAGTGCTATTCAGTTGATAAGACAAGGGTTTCTACTAATACCACCTCTACCCACGTCACCTCCATCTTCACCACCATCAACTCCAACTTCACCCGTACCACCTCCTCCACCATTGCAAGTCAGTATGGCGAATACAGTGAAGTTTCCTTTGTTCAAAGGCTTGGGAAATGAGGACCTGGACCAATTTTGGTTTGTGGTAAGGGTTGTATGAGAAGTGCAAGGTGTTATAGATGACCATATAAAGAAGGTGACATTGGTTAGTGCTCTGCAAGATAGCACTAACCTGGTATATTAAGTACTCCAGTGATAACCTGAATGCTAGAATAGTGAATATCCAAGTAGCACTAAATAAGGAATTTAGCAGGCCTAAATCTAAAGCGCAATCGATTGTCAGATTCAAAGAGATCCTGATGCTACTAGGCGAGATGCCTTGGGAACTAGATTAGATGCTTAAATGTACAATTCACGAAGCCAACATGAATTTGACATATGGACCACATCTCGAGTGGCTTGTGGCTACACTACTACCACACTTAAGGAGTGCGTTGTGGCAGCAGAAGGTAACAACTCAGGCAGAGGCCTTGGAGATTCCCATGAGACTATGTGAGACTTTGATGCAAGATCCTAATCTAAGAGTTCAGCAGATCCACATGTAGCTAAAGAATATGTGCCTTGAGATGCAAATCTTGAAGCACGATAGGACTGTTCGGTTAGAGGTTTGCAAAGAGGTATGGTGCATGAAATGCAAGAGTTAGGGTCATGAAAAAGACCACTACCCACTGTTTAAAAAATACCTTGCAGGAGGAGGATTGATGCCTTTAAGGCTAGAAGCCCAAGCAGGACCTAGTGTGGCTCCTGCTTTGTGGTGCGTTATCTATGAAGCAATAGGAAAACATGCATTGGATAACTGCCACTTGTTACAGTAGTATGTGCAAACACCGCAACAGTTATTCTACAACTTTTACAGATCGGTAGGACATGATTAGTGTACTTGCAGGAGCTATGAATTGATGATGGATAGAACTCACACCTACAGGGTTCAGGCCGAAATACTGTGCCTCGAACAGAATGCAGGGATGACGTGGACATGATTTCAATGGTACAAAGGAGGCTGAGGTGGAGGAGGACCTGGTAGAGGTCACAAATAGTTGATTTGCTACAATTATGGAGGGCCAGGACACTATGCCCATGATTGCACTAATCCAATGCACCTGTCGTGCAAGTATTTCACATTGTTTGATCATGAAATAGAAGATTGCCCTACACTAATAGATAGGATAAGTGACAAAGGAGCACTATCGTCTCCCTTGAATAAGAACTTGCAGGTGATGAGGTATGGGCCACACGAGGAAGATCTGAACGTAAATATATTTCTCTGAAGTGGAATCGTGACAAGAGATGACAAGGGGAAACAACTAGAAGATAGTACATGGGTTTGTAAAGCCCCGACGAAAGAGATTGTGTTTGATTTTGAGCGTACTCGTGAACCATTCATGGAAGCTAAGAAGAGCTTTGCTGAGGCCTCCACTTCAGAAAGCAAGGATAAGCCTGGGCTGGAGATGAACCCTCTATGCTCACAGCTTTCCTAGAAACCTATATGAAATTACTGCGCAATAGTAAGTCTATGAAAGGGCTACAAGAAATCATCAGTAGATGCACTAGGATCCTACCAGGTGAACCGCACGTAGTCTGCAAGATAGGAAAGCAAAATTCAAGGATGAGACATGAAATGAGTCTCACCACACAGACTAGAGAATACGAAATGTATCAAGTCATTCTGGATTTGGGATTAGATGTGAATGTTCTACCAAAACATAGATGGGAACAAATGGGGAAACCTCCACTGCAATGGTCTCTCATTCAACTGAGCATGGTGAATTAGCAAAAAATCATACCCATGGAGCGGCTGCAGGGATTGGCCATGGATAGTGAGGGAGCGAGCATGCTGCTAGACTTTGAAGTAATAGAGATTGTTGATGAAAGTGATCCCTACCCTGCACTCATGGGAATTGACTAGGCTACTGATATGAATGAGGTAATCAATATGAAGAAGTGAAAGATGATCTTTGAGAAGAAATCACTGCACGTAATAATACCCCTGTATCCTAATGAAGGGTCGCATTATACAGAACTAGTCTGCGATTATGAGAGTGATGATGATCTACAATGCATCTACAAGATAACAATGGGAGACCAAGACTGGGGAAATCCCAGCGCAGATGGGCGGATGTCATGGGTCTACAAGAGTTCCTGCACTTTAGACTCTGCTGAAGAAATAGAATGCTGGTAGAATCGATACATGAAGTAACTACGCTGAATTGTAACATGATGACTCGGTCACTATGATGTATGTCATCAGAGGTAGGAAATCTACCTACTTATGATGGAATAAATGAGGTATATACCTTTTTTGATGCATTTGGAAAGGAGGTGCCTAAAAAGAAATGCTTCCAGGCCTTGGATTGGGCACTATGTGCTACGCCCGCAAGATGGTGCGGTACGCACACGGGGAGTTTTGATGATTGGTGTGAATGTAGGAGAATGATGAGGGAATGATTTGGGAAGCCTAAGATATGACTGAAAGACAAGTACGATGGAGAGAATGATTCGCATGCACAGCTGGCCAAATGGATGCAGGCCTATGGAGAAAGGCCATAGCCTGAGTGGGTTCACCTATTCTGTCATACACTGGATGTTATCCCAATGAATTGGTATATAGAAATAGAGCTATGCCATGGGACAAGTGAATGTGATATCCTACGCGAAGGATTCATGATGACCTTCAGTTTTTAGGATGGATTTGACAACATTGATGAAGCATTACAAGAGGTGAAAGCAACCATCTTCAGGATATCGCAGGATCCTTTAGACCTGATGCAGATAGAATGGGCTACTCAATTGAGTAGCAAGGTGAAATGTTATAATGTAATTGTTAAAGAAGAGGATGAAGATCCACGGAAGATTAACATTCTAGAAACAGAAGGCCACCACGAGGCTCAATGACCACAGATTGAGAACCCTGATATAACTGTATCAGTGAGAACTAAAAAGATTAATATTGGTATGGAGGCAGAACCCAAAATTGTGAATATTGGAGACTACTGCAATGACGCAATGGTGGATAAGATCACTGAATTTCTCCATGAATACCATGACTTATTCCCTACCAAGTTTAAGGATTTGAAAGGAATAATCAGAGATATAGGGGTGATGAAGATCACATTAAAACCTGATGTGAAACTAGTTAAACAGAGGTTGTACCGCCTAAATCCAAAATACAAGGAGAAGGTCCACTTAGAGCTAGACAAAATGCTCTCAGCAAGCATGAATGAGCCTATGGAAGAGTCTGATTCGGTAAGCCCAATGGTGGTGCAAGAGAAGAATTAGAAGGATGAGATAAGGATATGTGTGGATCTTAGGAAGCTAAATGATGCTTGTGTGCATAATTATTTCCTAGCTCTATTCACAGACAAAGTGTTGGACAATGTAGGTGGCCAAGAAGCATAGTCCTTCACTGATGGGTTCTCTAGGTACCACCAAATCAAAATCATGCTAGAGGATAGGAGAAAGAAAAATTCGTGATAGAGTGGGGTTGTTTTCAATACACTGTAATGCCATTTGGATTGAAGAATGTGCCTACTATCTTTTTGTGCGTGGTCATCGTGAAATTCAAGGTATTTATCCATAATTTCATGGAAGTTTATTTTCACGACGGGACTATATTTGGGCTGGTTAAGCACCATGTAGGAAGCTTGTGCTTGATGTTGTATACCTATCAAAGATACTAGATCACGCTCAACCTCAAGAAGTGTTTGTTTTTCGTTCCTTTTGGGAACCTCTTGGGGCATGTGGTTTGTAGACAAGGGTTGATGGTAGACCCCATGAAGATCCCTATGATTCTGAACTTGGAAACGTCCAGAAGTGTGAAACAATTGCGCACTACTTTGGGACATATGATATTATAGAAATTTTTTCAAAGGATATGCCCAGATCACCACGCCGAAGGAAAAGTTGTTGAAGAAGGATTTCTTGTTCTATTCGAATGATGATGATAAGAAAAGCCTAGATATTTGAAAGAAAAGATGGTTACCACAATGATTCTAGTCTTCCCAAACTGGAAGAAAGAGTTTCATGTATATGTTGATGCGTCATGTATAGTAGTGGGGGTAATACTAACATAGGATGGCAGAGAAGGCTTGGACCACCCTATCACATTCGCAAGCTATAGATTATCCAAAGCAGAGAAGAATTATTCCACCACTGAGTGCGAGGGACTAGTTATGGTGTATGCACTCCATAAGTATTGACACTACTTGGTAGTAGGTCACTTTAAGATGTATACGTATCACTCCATGTTAAAATACCTGGTTAATATGCCTGTGTTGGGGGGGTTAATTTGCAGATGGCTCTTATTATTCCAAGAGTATGATTTTGAAGTTGTTGCGGAGCCTGGATGATTGAACACAGGACCCTACCACCTGTCGCGCATTGAGACAGGGGAGGAACCCACTAATTTTGAGGAAGGATTACCTAACAGGAAACTCTTTGTTGTGCACATCGCCGATGGAAATTTTGAGGATATAATACACTTCCTAACAATAGGAACTCCACTGGAAGGATACTTTTTCTAGAAAAAGAAGGAATTAGTGGTGTGCGTGGCAGATTTCTCTATCATTGCTGGGCATCTATACAAGATGGGGGCTGATGAGATACTATGATGGTAAGCAGCTAATTTTGAACGAAACAACATCCTCACGGATGCCAATGGGGGCGGCGCAGGAGGACATTATGCAGGGAGATAAACTGTGCATAATATTCTACTCATATGGTTGTGGTGGCCAACCCTTCATCGGGATTCAAAAGCATATTGCAAGGCGTGCGACGTATTTCAAAGAACAAGTAGGCCATCACAGAGGGATGAAATGCCTTTGAATCCACAAATGACATTGCAACATTTTGAAAAGTGGCCAATAGATTTTGTAGGAACTATTTAGCCCCAAGGAAAGATAAGTACGAGGTACATTATCACTACGATTGAGTACTTGACTCATTGGGCAGAAGCACAACTGGTGAAGAATTGCACGGGCATGACTGCCGTGAAGTTTCTATTTGAGCGTGTACTAAAACAATTTGGTTTTCCAATGATCATAATGAGTGATCGTGGTATGCACTTCCTGAATGAGACAATCAGTGCACTGACGAAGGAATTTCAGGTGTATCACCAAAAGAGCACACCTTATCACCCATAAGTTAACGGGACAATGGAGCTATTCAACAAAGTGCTCGAAACCGCATTGAAAAAGGTGTGAAATGCTCAATGAAGTGATTGTGACCTATGCATACCTGCAGTATTGTGGGCTTATCAGACAAGATACAAGAAGTTAATGGGACAGACACCCTTTAGGTTGGTCTATTATGTGGAAGCCGTAATGCCTATGGAATACATCATGCCTAGTCTGTGCATAGCAACACTCACATGTATGACAGATTGCGAAGCCCTAGAAGAGAGGCTCGTGCAGTTAGATGAGCTAGAAGAAGAAGGATTTTTGCCTAGATTTCACCAGCAGGTCCAAAAGCAATGTGAAAAGATGTGGCACGATCGATGTATTAAGTTGCGCAACTTTAAGGTGAATGACTTGGTGCTATTGTATGATAGTAAGTTTGACAAATTTCCAGGGAAATTCAGAATGCATTGGCTAGGGCCATATGTTGTTAAGGACATTACCGATGGTGGCACAATCTAGTTGGTTAAGTTGAATGGAGACCCCTTCCCCGAAAAGGTGAATGGCAATCGATTGAAGCCATACATAGGTGGCCCGACCATCTAAATAGCTGTTAGAAGCACATTCTTAGTGCTCAAGGTAGCTGAAAGGAGGTATGGGACTATAAAATACGCTGCCCAGTTTAGAAAGCTACGTGATGTCAGGACTGCGTGAAGCAGCGAAGTGTCACAACGTCCACAACAGCACGAAGAGAGCTACGCTAGCATGCAGGTCCATCGGAAAGTGATCGTTAAAGTCATTATTCATGATATGATGGTTGGTTTGAGGCCAAATGGAGTGGTCAGAAAGCATTTAAGGCGATATTTATGGGTTAAATTCTTGAAATTCTACCACCAATCTAGCATTAATGGGCCGAATGTGGAGGGAATAGTGGAATTTGAATTCAAAAGGCCCTATAAATTACAAGTGGTTATCCATCGTAAAACACTTGGCATTTTGAGAATTGAGCTGTTGCGTGCTCAAATATACATGAACCGAGACCTATTCGAGACTCTAAAAGTGAATTCATTATTTGAGCAACTACCAGAGACACTGCAAGAATTGTGGAATAGCACTATGTCAACATGCGCAGAGGCCATGGACATAGGAGTAGTGACAGTCGAGGAAGTTGCATAGGAAATTACAGTGGTAGAAGACCCAGAGAGCAGCAGAGTAATAGTTGAGGTCCCTAAATCACCCATAACATCAATACCAAAGAAGGATAAGAAGGCTATTATCCTGGTGTGCATCACACCATGAAACCCGTAGAGGACCAAGCTCACCTTGCAGGAAAAGGGGAAGGTCATTAATCTGGAGGCCAACGAGGAGGAATATGAAGAAATCCTAGTGGAGGAGGAGGACATAGAAATGGAATTTGAAACCTAGGGTACAAACCCTATTACCCGATTACCTGAATATGTTCCTTTGCACAAGGGCAAAGCCAACGTGCGAAGGACATAGATGAGAGAAACAGCTCTCTGTAAACTTTGTTGCTCCCAGATGATATTATTTTTGAGGGGTCGTAGTTAAGATCAGCTCCTGTAATGAAGTTTGAGGATTGGGACCTTGCGGATCATGAAAAATTCTCGCATTTAGCAACTAAGTAGCTAATGTACCAATGGATTGATGTGATGGCTATAATGATTGAATTAGAGCACGCAGATGGATCAAAGGTGTAGAGAAAGTCGGGTTTCTAAACCTGCTCTAGGTGCCACATTACCGCCACGCCCCAGTGATTGTCTTCATCATCAAGCAATTGCTATGCTTGGTACATGATGGATGTTTGTGGTTAGAGGATCCCATTCCCATCATAGATCACTTGATTCATTGAATCACATGGATGCCTTACTTAGTGGAGGATCCAACCAATATATTCGAAGGAAAAGGTGGTGAGTTAGCCCTCGTGGAAGTGATGAAGAAGAATTTCGGGTTGGAGTAGAAGAAGCGAGGATATTCCATCTCCAACATTAACAACCTTATGGTTAAGGTCAGAACACAAATACTAGCACTAAAAGTGATGCGGAAGTGCCATGCGGATGAGGTGCCTGCACCCTTGGCTGCACTAGCGGCCCAATGTGCGGAAGGAGTCGAGTTCAACTAGGTGAACTATCTATGTGGTGAGTTCCTTGCGAACTATTGGGAGGCATAGGAGAAAAAAAACATTTCACTACACATGGCTCCTATTGTCAAGCATAATGGTGGCATGGGAGCTTCTCGAAGATAGCCAATTCCCTTCGGTCACACCGAACCTCCCAAAGGCAGTGAAGTATGCTTCATTATGGGTGACCAAGGATGCATAGAGAATAAAAGAACGCAAGATATTTTGAGTCCTAATGGAGACAAATATATGGATGGGGATCAATCGCAAGTTGTGGTTGTCGCCCATAGTATACATCAATTTACAGAGCTTTCCCTTCGGTCACACCGAACCTCCCAAAGGCAGTGAAGTATGCTTCATTATGGGTGACCAAGGATGCATAGAGAATAAAAGAACGCAAGATATTTTGAGTCCTAATGGAGACAAATATATGGATGGGGATCAATCGCAAGTTGTGGTTGTCGCCCATAGTATACATCAATTTACAGAGCTTTGCATAGTTCAAAGCAGATTTCTACCATGTCTTTATCAAGGCAAAGAAGGACCCTATGAAGACATGGCATAACATATTGTATGTGGTGACTAATGATGTAATTTTTGTAGTCCTTAAGTCTTGGACACTGGAATGGTGTGCCCCAGCTGGCTCTACAGTGGAAGCAGACAAGTCCACTGGGTAGCACAATAAGGAAGAGACAAAGCTCCAAATGCACAACTAGTAGAAAATCACAAAAAGGAGGAAGCAGAGGCTAAGGCCCAGGTAGCACATGACACTGTGAAATTGGCCAAACAACAAAGGATAGGAGGGGAAGAGCATGAAGGACAGAAGTCACCTTTGCCCAGAACTGAGGCTGAAATAAAGACAAAATAAGGTGGTGTGAAACCGTACATGGCGTCCACCCAACTCAAGCATCCACGACCACAAGAACAAGCCGTGCCATGAAAGAAAATTGAGGCATCAAAGACATCTTTGACCAAATCATGCTCATTGAGGGGGATTTGCATGATATTGGAGAAACAATGAGGCATGTCACCACCAAGGCCCTCCAAGTTCGAAGAGAAACAGTTGGTATTGGGGCCTCTCTGAACAAATTTGCAGGAGTTTCAAGTACACACACCATAGGCTAGCATAATGTCCACCAACCTCGCGATCTATAATTCAACTACTAAGGAAATTTTACACACAAGGATGACCAACATGATAGTTCTACTAGATAGGGCACTTACCACAGAGAAGGAGGTCAATAGGCCCACGGTTAGCAGTTTGAAAGGGGTAGGATTGAACATGGCCACGCTCCCTCGGGAGATGCTCTACCTCTTGTAGGATGGAGTCACTGCGGAACTCAGGGCCTAGGAGAATCACACTCTACAGATGATGAGAAAGTAGCGCATAAACACCGAGCAGTTGGGCCACAAAGTAATGAGGTAGTGGAGCAAAACAAGTAGATTATGTAGGTAGTAGAGGAAGCCTATCGAACGGTCCCGGAGTTGGACCTTTAGGTAGAAGAACTGGTGGAGGCGCTTGTTCGCAAGTTAGCCACAAGGGTGCATGACACTCGAGCAGAGATGGCCAAAGTTCAACTAGAGCTAAACCTAGAGATCACATAATTTCATTTGAAGTCATAGCCTTCAACGCCACCGAAAGTCGAGGAACATTATACCACCACTGTTACAACATCAATAACAGCGGTTGATAGTGCATAGGAAGACATTATGCAGCTGTTTGAATAGTCATTCGTGGTCCTAACCACCTTGTAGGAGGACTCGAATGTAGAGTGCCTAGAGATAGAGGCCTGTGAGCTACAACAAAGGTATGACAAGGTAAAATGGACCACGCATAAAGTTGCCCTTACACAGAGGCTCGTACAGATGAAGGAGGCAAATGCGCTCAAGGAACAGGGGATGTTTCTCGACATAAAGAAGCAATATTAAAAACACGCCTACAGCCATGGATAGACGAGGCTTATGTGATCACATCCTCCATTGAAGGAAAGCTTGCGAAACTGCAGGGAGCTTAGCAGAAGATTCAAAGCAGAAGTTCAACAGTAGTCACCAAACAACGAGTGGAAGAAGTCCAGTAGGGAGCTGCTCAATACGTTGCTGACGTTGTGGTGGTCCAAACGGAGTAGGTAGGTCTTCATGCTAGGATCTTCGCACCTGTAGACTAACTCAAGGGAGAGTGGCGATGTTTTTGTTGGGGTCCCATTGGGCGTGTGATCCTCCAAGGGCCGTTTTGGGCCTTAAAGCCCATATCTTGGTCAAATTTTGTAATCGAAGTGTAAAGAATATGCATTTTGTGGTCAGGGAGCACGTAGTTGTTAAAGAGTCATAGGGTTGTCCGCCCTTATTTTGAAAATGTATTGTCAGCTTTAGAAGATATTCCCTTGCAAAACATTGGATTGTATAAATAGAACTAAGCTCTAAGTAGTTAGAGGCAATGGAATTATGGAATCATTGAAGATGATCGAGCATGTATGAGAGATAGCTCTAAAATAGAAGTCTAAGTTGTGGGTCATAACATAGGTAGAGGCTCTGCAGCTGAGCGCGCAGAGGCCTAGAAGTCTGCAACTGAGTGCGCAAACTCCTGTAGCTGAGTACGCAGGGTGGGTCGAGTCTGTAATTGTCTGAAAGTATCAATAAAGAGAAGTACTCTACAATTTTTGCATCTTTATTTCTTGCTTATGCATCTCGTTATCTTTGGGTATGAATTTCACTTGTAATGCTTATATGATGTGCAAATATATGTAATTGTGTTGGTTAATTGAATGCAAGTAAGAACATCTATTTACGCAAAGGTAACTAAGATCTGTAATAAGACAAGTAAAATACTTAGCGTTGTTCGGGAAATATCACAGTTTGCTTCCCTAGCAGCACGAAATTATATCAGCCTCAGGTTAGGGTTGCAAGAAATTTGATTGCATCCTTTCGTGAAGGTACTAAAGGGTGTAACAGAGGGCTAAGAAGCTTGTGTGCAAGTAGGTGTAGTTGGGATAAACCAATATCACAACTATCTCAAGGGTGTGGAAACTTGGTTCCAGCATCCCCCATACTGCATCGGGTGAGACTTCAGTTCGTGCTTCGCAGGCTGATGCCGAAAGGGCTAATAGTGTAGGGATTTGTTTGGCTAACAAATGTTGAACCTGGGTTAGGCCCCCATAAGCCAGCAATAGAGAATCTAGAGTGTGACACCTTCCTCCCACATTTACCCAAGTTAACCCGTCCGTTCAGGTAAACATGTGACCAGAGGCTACTATGATCTAATTCAACTCCCCATGTATTGTTAATGAACTGGAATTGGCAATAGACAACCAACCTGACCTTCTCCACATGCTACAGAACCTTGAGAAGTTAATCTACCACTCCAAGTGACCAACCCATGAGGCATCCCCACATCCTACTAACCTACAGCCTCAATCACTCCCATGACATGGCCACGCATGTGACTAGGTCCCTCCAGTTGCTCTCATGGCTAGGACATGCAAGCAATTGTAGTATTTTCTAGCTAGTTTAGAGTCTATGAGCATGGCTTTTGCGTGACCTTTTCAAGGCCAGGTCTCAGTCCACTACAAATAAATTCATGAAACTTCCATAAATGAAAAGTAACATCAAAAAAATGATACAAATGAAAATACTTAAATGGAACCCTAATATCCATGACAGGAATTTCGTCAAACATGTCACACATACGCAATCTATAGGTCATAACAATAGATTTTAGAATCGCTAAGAAGAATTGATGCATTATCACAACAATTGTGTTATCATCTATTAGTTCTCATATTAATTGTTCATTTATTTAAAAATTGAAAAATGATGAGAGCCATACATCATCATTGTCATAAAACATGCTCATAACCAACATATAACCAATGGAAATAACAAGCATATAACAGCCATAAAAACCACACAAGAACCAATATATTTACACATAAAATACCAAGGGGAAGGATGTCTTATTAATGAATGAATAGGCTGACAGGTATGGGACTTCCATGAACCACCTGACCATAGACTAGGTTGAAGCAAATATCTCTTATAGCGAGTCACCCATGTGCCATATTCCAAGCATCAATGTGGGATATCATGAAGCACATCCAACGAAACCAAACTAGGGATTCTAGAGGCCAAACACATTAACCCTTAACGGGTGATTCCACCTCACTGTCAGACATCACTAACCATCACCAAATTGTTCTCTACCCAAGCTATCAAGGGCTCCAGAGTGTTTGTTCTGACTAAAGCTCCTGGACTAGTAACTTAACCTACAACTGTTGCCCAGCTCTAGAGTGTTTTTCCAACCAAGGCTCTATTACTAGTAACTCATTAGCAAGGGCTCTAGAGCATTTGTCCAACCATGGCTCCAGGACTAGTAACTCAACCCAAGCCCTTACAAGGCTCTAGAGGAATTTTCCAACCAATGTTCTAGGAGCTAATCACTCAACCCACAACCAAAGGAACATGAGAACCAACCAGGAAACCAAACTAAATCCCACAACACCATGGTTGTCCAAGAAATGGCAAGGCTAGGAAAAACCATCGTCAATTCAGGTAATCCTCCATGCCAATGACAGATCATAACTAATAAAACACATGCATGTGTCATGCATGCCAAAAATAGCAAGAAAAACACGTTTTTGATATCAGTCCCATTGTGATATTGTGTTTTCTTGCTCTTCCTTCACCTTCCTACTCCAAATCTCTAAGAAAACTCTAGGTGTCCAAGAGTATGTGAGAGAGATAATAGAGAGAGAACTCCAAAATTGAACTAACAAAAGTCTGAAAAATAATCCTCATAAGACCTTTCATTAATGAGGCCTATATTTCCTTAAATTTTGATTATTTTCCTTCATTTTTCTCCTCACATGCAACATGTGACCTTTCATCTTGCTTCTCTACTAATTTCTATTATTTTCGTAAATTCAATGTAAATTAATGCCTCATGCCTTTCCAAAGCCTTTTTCATTGACTTTGCCAATTTTCTAAGCCATTAAATAATTACAAGTGATCCCCATCACTATGTTTTTCCCAACATTCATGTTGGAATATGTGTCTCGTCACCATGGTTATTATTTTTCCTTTATTGACTTTTTTACATGGAATTTTCACCAAGTCTATTACAGAAACCTCCCCCTTACGGGAACACCATCCTCGGTGTTTAGCGACACCTACAACCAACAAAGTTATTGTAAGAAAACTTAGTTACCATGGATAATCATAACTTAGCATGTTGTATTATTTACATTGATCAACCTGTTAGGAAACAAAGAAACATGAAATTTAAAATGACATGATACCCATACTGCTTACTGGATGTCTATAACACAACTCATGGTGGTATTTACATCCAAATACATATGTGCATATGCCAAAATAATTTGTTCATAGAGAAGGATACACAACGCGCATTTGATCTGCCATCTCCCATGTAACTTCATCAGACCCAAATTCTGTAACACCCTCCTCCCACATCTACCCAAGTAACTGAACAACTGGGGTAAACATGTGACGATAGGCTACAATGATGGGATTCAACCTCCTATGTGACCTTAAGGGAGTGGAATCGATGGAAACGCAACATACAAACCTTTCACACTAGCATGAGGACTCTCAAGAACCATCCTAACCTTTCCAACAATCAGCCCTCGGGTCCCACTGAGTTTGTAGACCATTTAACCCTCAGACACTCCCATAATATGCAAATTCCTACTTCCAGAGGGCTTTGGATGCTCCCACAACATGGCATGCCAGGTCCAAGGACTATTTTTCTTAATTTTGTGCCAGCGTCCCTGAGATTTGAACCACTTTTTTAGTTCCAGATCCCAGGTCATTTCCCAAAATTGAATGATACCTTTAGAACAACAAAAAAACAAGGTAATGATGATACAAATTAAATTACTTAAACAAGGGCTTGACTAGACTCCCACTATCCATGAGAGTCATTTCGTCAAACATATCACAAATATGTAATCTATAGGTGTAAACAACATATTTAAGCATAGAGATATGATACTTATCTGAGAATTGCTAAGAATAATTGATGCATCAATATCAGCTGCACTTTCATCCTTTATTCCATAGACATATTATTCATTCATTTACACGTGAAAAGATGTTGAGAGACATACATATCTACATTCATAATACATGATCATAACCAACATGATAACAACATAAATATCAAGGACACGTTAGCTATAGAATCCACATATAAACCAATACATTTATACATAAGATATCAAGGAAATAACCTCTTATTCATGAATGAAAAAGTAAACTTGGTATGGGACTACCACATTCCACCTAACAATAGATTGGTTGAGCAAACCCTTGCTTCATCCATTCACCCCTATGCCATATTCCAAGATTGAATGTGGGACCCAAACCAAAAGGACAAACCAAGGTATCCAGAGGCTAAACCACCTAACCCTCATCAATAAAAACCTAACTTTACCATAATCCATCCTAGATCACTAGGCCATCACAATAAACATGTAATAACATGCTTTACCATGATCTCCAGCAAATCACTAGGCCAAAAAAGGCATGGATGCCATAGGATTTCTCCACCTACACATTGAGGAATTTTTTTGTCTCATAGTCTCTAGGATTTACCACAATCCACACTCTGATCTAGGGATCACTAGGCCATAACTGAGACACCAGTCTTTGGGCTTTACCACAATCCATCCCAAATCACTAGGCCATAACCGAGACTGTACTCTCCAAGATTTACCACATATCCCATCTCAGGATTAGTAGGCCTAACAGAGAGAACCCACCTCTAGGCTTTACTGTATATAATTCCATTCACTCATTGAGGCTTCCCAATCCCACTAAGACACAGAATACCTAGATTTACCACAAGTCACAATCTAGTTCAGGGGTCACTAGGCTAGTGCCTTTACCACAATCGACAGTCTGATTTAGGGATCTCTATGACATTTGTCCTTTCTTTCAGAGATCCACATCACCCAGCTCCAAATCCATATACCAATCTTTCTCAACCAAAACAAGAGAACCCAATCACACCATGGTTATCTGAAAATGGAAAGGCTAGGCTAAATCATTTTCACACCTGGAAAAATTCGTGCCATGACAACAAAGAACCACATGCAATACGATGCATGTCAAATCTAGCAAGGAAAACACACATGCAAATCGATACATGCAAAGAATGTTGTTGTAGATACTTGATCCTTCTCTTCCTTGATTTGTCCTTCCTTCCTCCTTCCTTCCTTTTCTTTCTTGATTCAATGCCAAAGTGCTTCAACAAAACTATAAGTGTCCAAGAGTGAGAGATATAAAGAGAATAATGAGAGAGCTCCAAAAATAAACTGCAAAAGTCTGAGCAAAAGTCTTCCCACTGATCCTTAAAAGCTTTTTTATCAATGAGGCCTCTAATTTCTTCATTTTCGTCCTCATATGAAGTCTGTGACCTTCCACCTTCCTTTTCTCCTAATTTTCATTATTTTCATAAATAAATGTGCCACAAAATTACATTTTTCCTTTCTAGAGCCTTTTCCATGGCCTTTTTCTTTAGCCGTAATAACTGAAATGAACAAGCACACTAGGATTCCTTTCGCAACATTCATCTTGGAATATGTGTCCCATGACCATGGTATTATATATTTTTACACGGATTTTTAACAAGGGTTGTTACAAAGTGCTTCCACTGCACTTTAAGTTGCTCAATTTCTCGGTTTTGTAGCATGAGCATCTTTCTCTGCAAAATGCACTGAGGTTTGGGCTGAATTCTCCTTCTGCCTCCACCTACAATACAAACCATTCAATCACATGATCAACATCTTTAACATACTTCTTAAGAAATGACACATGGAAAACATCATGGACTTTCATTGTTGGAGGTAGTGCAAGTCAATAGGATACTCGTCCATTCCTTTCAAGAATTTTGAAAGGTCCACAAAACTGAGGTGCCAACTTGGCACATGATCCAATCCTCAAGGGATTGATGCACAAGTACACCTGTTCCCCAACCTGAAACTCATTAAACAATTTGTTCTAATCTGCATAAATTTTGTGCCTACCTTTTGTTGCCTTCAAATTCTTCTTGATTACCTGCATTTCCTATTCCATATATGCCAATATTTCCGGTCCAATCAACACCCCATTCGTTGAATATGTTGAGCCACTGTCTTCTCGGCAGACAGATGGGTTTACCCAAATTTCTAGTGGAAACACTCATTTGATGCATAATTTTATTCTTCATCCAAGGAGTACCCATATGTCATACTTTCGATGGACCCTGCCACGTAAAAAAAGAGAAACACATGAAAAACGTCATTGCAATCACAATTTTTCATGTATTTCTCATTTTTCATGTAGAAGGGTCCATCAAAATTATGCAACATGGGTACTCCTTGGATGAGGAATTAAAATTTTCATCCAACGAGTAATCTCTCTCAAAATTTGAGTAAAACCTTAGGGAGACATGTTGAAAATACAATTTTAAAAAATAGTTTTATTATTTTATTACTTTTTAATCTTTTTACTTTGTACTCCAAAAATGGTGAATCATCCCCCATGATTGACATCATCATCTTGAATCATCTTGGTTCTTATAAATTTTATTTTTGAATGTACATTTTCCTTGGGAAGCCCATTTTAGACCTCAAAATTACCCTAATGCTTTAGGTGGTCGAACAAATCACCAATCCTTAGCAATAAATACATGTTCCTAATGGTCACTTTGTTCGACTGCCTGCAATCAATGCATCACCTAAGAGTACCATCCTTCTTCTTCACAAATAATACTGTTGCACCCTAAGGCCATACACTTTGCCTAATGTATCCCTTTTCAAGAATTTTCTTCAACTGCAACTTTAACTCTACTCACTCTGGTGTACTCACCCTCTACAATTATTTTTATTTCGGTGCTACCCCTGGTACTAACTCAATCGAAAATTCTAATTCCCTATGAGGTGGAAACTCTGAAATATCTGTCGAAAACACATCCTAAAACTATTGTACGATGGGGTACCTACTCAAGGCATTTGCATCCTCAATTTCCTTACCTTTCACACTGGAAATATGTAATGTAAATATCACACACCCTTTCCTATGGCTGCGCTTCACCTGCATAGCTGCCACCATTATAACTGGTGTTGCCTTCTTCTTACCCTGCAAGAATCCTTGTTCTCCATTTTCATCCAAGCACTCAAAGTATTTTTCTAACAATCCACTTTAGTCCTATGAGGATACAAATAGTCCATACCCAACAAAATACTATATAATCCCAATAGTAATAGATTCAAATGTGCTAATGTAGGCATACCATTCAACTAAAATGTGCAAGCTCTTACCCAATGACTCTCTTGTTTGTAAGCCAACTACACTAACTAAGATTATGCATGCACTTCTTTATTCAAGCCACACTTATCCACCAGGTCAGGACTAACATAACTATAATTAAATCCAAGGTCAATCAAAATAGAAATAACTTGATCACAAAGCTTACCATCCTTATCGACAATAAATGCCTAGTGATATGCCTGCCTGTTCTCCAATGTTGCATATATCCATTGAATACTCTATCCAAATTCACCCATTGTTTGTGACTCCTGTGAACTATATATCTATGGTCTACCACTTTGATGTTGTTGATAATCTCTCCTACGGTGATCTCGTTCACAAGTCCAACACCGTATGGGCTCCCTATCATCACCCTTGTTCTTCTCAAACCGAAATCCATGTCCTCTGTGAGATGCATTGAGCTTCTTATGTGTCACTGCATTTTATTTTTTAGCTATACCTTTAGGTCTTGCTCTCTTTTTGTCCCATTTTCCTTTATTCCTCTCATTACCTTTCCATTTAGGCTCAGTCTCATATCTACACTTTAATTTCTCAAAACAATGCTTTAGATTGCATATTGCCTCCTCCAATGATCTACGCTCATCAAAATCAATCTTGTCCTTAAATGCTACTAGAAACCGATAGATGAGTCTATTATTATTGGGCTTCTCCTCCCTGAGCTAAGGCACATACCTCATTAACTTCAAGAATACCCTATTGTAATCATCATCGGCCATAGATCCCATCTTCACCTCATACAATTATATTTCCTTGTCATCATAGTATCTCTCAGTTAGATACTTCTTCTTTAATAGTCTCTCGAACTCACTCCAAGTCAACTCCTATTCATAAATACCTCTAACATTCTTTACATATTCCCACTAGATATCTACTTTACCTTTAAGATTGAATGTAGCTATTCTATCCTTCATTTTTTTGAGTAATCATACTACATGAAGAACTTATTCATACCAGGAAACCATGATTCTGCATCATGTGACTTCCTCATTTCCACATCAAATGTAGGTGGATTTTCTTTCTCAAACTCATCAATAAAATATCCCCTATCAATCCCCCTATAATTATGATAGCAATGATGATTAAGATACCTATCCAAACCAAAACTAGAGTATTGAAGAGTATCACCTCTCCTATCTAGAGTATCCAAGAACCTATCATCTCTGATCATGTCATCTCTATATGACCTATACCCATCATGGGATCTACTTCCATATTCCCCATTAGTCCTATCCTTTTGTTCATGGTTGATCCATAGTGGTCTCTATCTCTGTAGTTCTGAAAAACGATGGAGGATTACTAAATTGAATTCTGTTTGTTTCTCTTAGGTCTGCATAATTCTATCATTATCTACTTTGTGAGTCCTTATTTCTTCCTTCAAGCTTCTCAGTGTATCCACTAAGTCAGTAGAGTTATCAACACCACGCTTCTCATTTGATCCATAGGGAGAGTCTCGGGAACTGTATTCTAATATCTTTCTTGTCATCTTTGATACTCTTCCTACAAGTATACCATGTCAGCTAAACTATAACATGATATAATCAACATACCTCAATATCACTCTAAGGAGGATATCTCATCTGCAATATCAACTAGATTATCACAATACATGTGTAAACATAATCATAACAACATATATATATCATCCTACCCATAGTCCAATCATCAATGTGTAACCATACCAACCACATACCATGATCTCATGCACGACAACTATAACCATGTCAATGTATGCATAGTCAACATATGTACGACATGCATGCATACACAATAAATATAAGCATTGACATGCAAAACCAATGCATAATTGACATATACTCATGATAAAAATCTCCAACAACACACCATCCACTTTCACATGGTGACACAAATGCAACCACAACCAAAACCATGGATACAAAACAAATACATAGGCCATAAGCATAGAGAACACATATACACCCAATATGAATGCATGACCAACACACTGATCATCTAGTCCAAGGGTTGAACCATGCTCTGATACCACTATGATACCACCCTCTTCCCACATTTACCCAAGTTAATCAGTCTTCTTGGGTAAACATGTGATGAGAGGCTACTATGATCTAATTCAACTCCCCATGTACAATAAAGGAAGTGGAATAGACAAGACACAACCAACCTGGCCTTCTACACATGCTACTGAACCACTAGGAGTTAATCTACCACTCCAGGTGATGAACCCATAAGGCATCCCTCTAGTCACTCTCACATCAAGGACATCCAAGTGACTCGGGTCTTTTCAAGTGAGTTCAGAACGCGAGACCCCAGATTTTGTGCCACTTTTTCAAGGCCATGTCTTTGACCACTACCCAGAACTTCATGAAACTTCTAGAAATGAAAAGTAACATCAAGACAATGACACAAATGAAAATAATTGAAAAAACACATGATTGGACCCCTACTAACCATGATAAGCATTTCATCGAACAAGTTGCAAATATGAAATATATAGGTCATAACAATATATCTGAGTATAGGGTTTCCATACTTATTTGGTAATATATAAGAAGCATTGACTCATTATCACATTAGCTGCATTATCATTTATTAGGTCTTATATTCATTGTTAATTTATATAAAAATTGAAACAGGATGAGAGCCATCCATCATCACTGTCATAAAACATGCTCATAACCAAAATAAAAGCAATAGAGATAAAAATCATATAACAACCATAAAAATCATATATGAACCTGTTGGGTATACGACCAAAGTCCCACATTGACTAGAAGTGGGGAGGATCATGGGTATATAAGGATGGACAAATATCTCCATTGGTATGAGGCCTTTTGGGGTAAGTCCAAAAGCAAATCCATGAGGGCTTAGGCCCAAAGTGGACAATATCATACCATTGTGGAGATATGTGGTGTCCAGAGTCCTTACAAGTGGTATCAGAGCCATGCCCAAAGTTAGCCAAGTGGATGAATCCTCGGAATGTCGAACGAAGGTGGTGGGCCCGTGGTGTCCGGAATCATTACAGAACCAATATATTTTCATATAAAATAATAAGGAGAAGGATCTCTTATTAATTAATTCATAGGCCAACTAGGTATGGGACTTCCACGAACCACCCAACCATAGACTAGTTTCAACCAAATCTCTCTTTCATCTAGTCACTCATGTGCCATATTCCAAGCATGAATTTTGGATCTCATCAAACACATCCAACAAAATCAAACTAGTGGTTCCAATGGATAACCACCTCTACCCTCAACCAGTGATTCCACCTCACATAAAACAACACTAACCATTACAAGACTAGTCTCTACCCAAGTTGCCTAGGGCTCCAGAGAATTTTTTCCAAATAAAGCTCCAAGACTAGTAACTCAACCCAGAGCTATCACCTGGCTCTAGAGTGTTTGTCCACCAAGGATCTAGGACTAGTAACTCAACCTACCAAGGGCTTTAAATTATTTTTCCAACCAAGGCTCCAAGACCAGTAACTCAACCCAAGTTGTTATAGGGCTCTAGAATGTTTGTCGAACTAAGGCTCCAAGAAATAATAACTCAACCCATAGCCAAATGAACATGAAAACCAACTAGAAAAAAAAAATCCCACAACATCATGGTGGTAAAGGAAATGGAAAGTCTAGGAAAAACCACTGTCAATCTAGGAAATCCTCCATGCCAATGACAAATCATAACCATGAAACCACATGCATGTGCCATGCATGCCAAGACTAGAAAGGAAATCATACATGTAACTTGGTACCTACAAGAAAAATTAATTGTAGGTGTTGATACCAATGTCCTCTTGCATTTTCATGTTCTTTATTTGCCCTCTTTCTCTAAAGGTCCAAGTATTCCACACTCCTCCAAGAGTGCTCCAAGAAAACTCCAAGTGTCCAAGAGTATGAGTGAGAGAGAATAGGGAGAGCTCAAAAACTGAACTAGAAAAATTCTACAAACTGATCCTCAAAAGCCTTTTTATTAATGAGGTCTCTATTTTCTATAATTTCCATTATTTTCCTTCATTTTCCTCCTCACATGCCACTTGTGACCTTTTACCTTCCTTCTCTCCTAATTTCCATTATTTTCATAAATAAAATTCCAATTAATGTCACATGCCTTTCCAAATCCTTTATCATTTCCTTTTCTAGTTTCCTTAGCCATTCATAAATCACAAGTGATCCCCATCACTATATTTTGACCAAAATTCCACTTAGAATAAATGTCCCATCACCATTTTCGTTATTTTTCCTTTAGTAACCTTGCTACATGTAATTTTCACTAGGGTTGTTACATAGGGTTCTACCATGTGCCTCCAAGTGTTGTTGTTGTGAAAAACACCCTCCAAAATTTTTCATATACTTGAATTTTGGATCCTACTGTGAATCTTGTCATCGGTCATTCCATAGTCACTTTTGGGTCGGTTAATTCTATATTAAGTCTTTAAGATCCCTTCTTGAATTATAAGTGTCGAAGTTACTTGCTTATACATGATGTGTCTGTAATCAATTCGTGAGTGAATTCTTTCATGCAAGCATGAACAATTCTAACACAGTTCGTCAAGACAATACCTGTGTAATATGCAATCCATGATAACAGTCATTATGCACTGATATTGACAGTCTCTCACTTCTGGCTGCATTTGTACTTCTATTTTAGTGAGCCTTTTAAATTGCCACTCTTGCACACTTTTTATTTCCTGAGTGTCTTTTTCATGCTTTTGACTGACACTTTTTCTTTCTTCCAGTTTAATTAGTGTCATTTTCATGTTATCCTTTCTTTGGCATGTGTTATTTAACCTTCGTTTTCATATTGCAAGTATTTTTCACACTTTTGTCTTCATACAGAAAAGGTCGTCTTTTAGCATGGTAGGTGTCACACATCGTATAAAAGTAGTTTTAGTTTATTTCAAGGGGTAATATTTATGTTAATGGGTTTTTCTTATCATGTAAACATGTATCGAACTTGTTCACAAAGTTTCAAGCACTATCGCACAAGTGTCATCATTGTCATCACAAGGTGTATATTTAGTGTCCCACTTGGAGTGAGTTGTCACAATGTTGTCACACTAAGGAAAGTAAGTTGCTCATGTTACATGAGTGTCTTATGTTGTGTTATCAAGTGATCTAAGTGCTTGATCATGCTCAAGCCTTGTTCACAACTTCATTTCTCTTATCCCACACTTAGTCAAAATCGGAAAACACTCTTACCCAACCACTTCACCTCATCGGGCAGTCCTGAACTGCGCATTGTATAGTCTTAGTCCTGAAGAAACAACCTTGCCTCTTGGAACTACACAATGTGCAGTCAATGTCTCCCATAACTATGCACTATGAAATCACAGTGCTTAAGACCATCCCCCGTGCTCACGAATTGTACAATATTTATCTCCATCCTAGCTTAATCTACACATTGCGTAATCTGAGTCCTCAAGTCTCAACCTTGATCTCCTAAACTACATAACTAGAAAATCACTTGACCTCTTGACCTTCCACAACTATGTAGTGTGAAAACTTAGTGTTGAAGCCTCAATCTTGATTCCCTGAAGCCCTCAAATGCAAAATATCCTAGCTTGTCCTGTTGCCAAAACTGCACATTGGGAAACTCCACTCTTCCAGCCTCAACCTTGAGCTCTTTAGACCCTCAACCATGAAATCACCTAGTATTTGCTATCAGAACAATGCATTGGGAAACCTTAAGCCTCAAGCCCTAGCCTTGAGATTTTAAACCCATCAATTGCATAATCCTTTAACCCTGGCCACCTTGGATTGCACATTCCATTTTCTCAAGCCTCATTCCCGGACCTTGGCCTCTAGAACTATGCAATCCATAAGTTAATCACTCAATCAACCACCCGATTCTAGTCTTAACAAGTGATTTCATGCAGCATGTTAGCTTAGGAATTTTTCGGGCTGATGTCAAATTTCCATGAGTGGTTTCAGTTGTAGGTACTTTATTTTATCATGACAGGATGATAATGGATAAAAGGAGAAGGGTACCATGACAGAAGACACCTATGAAGATAAAGAGATAATATGATCATCAGGATAGAAGATGAAGGAACACTAGAGTATAATAGAAGATCAAAGCTCGGGACAAAATGAAAACTCCATGCTGATTTGAAACCCTTTGGAGGGTGGATATGAAGAACAAAGCATATTTTTCATGAAGATGAAGTATTCGATACATGTTTTATTAAAGACAAAGAAACAAGAAGGACAAATTGGCACTCCCACATCATCATGTAGTCTATTTCATTAGTGTCATGTCATGTCTGGCCATGAGTCATTACTTTCCACATCATTTTTGTATTATGTAAATTCAATATTGGAGAAATATAATGTATATTTAAAGTCCAAGGGTCATCCATGTAATACAAAAATTCATGTAGGAAGTTGAAAAGTCATTGAGAAGTTAAACAATTATGTGGGTAGTCTATGTGTCACAAGGGAGGTGAATAGTCACCCAATTTGTAATATATGCACCGTCATTTCTCATGTAAAGGTCATTTCACCTTGGATCCAACTACCAAGTATTGGAGAGGAAGCTTGTTGTTTTGGAGGAGCAAGTGACTACTCTAATGCTCCACTATTGAGGTTAGTGGTGTTCACCATATTGATGTATCTTGGAACTTTTTCTTAATTTAGAAGCTCATTGAGCCAATACACTTTCATGGATATGCCATTAAGAATGTTAGATTATTCTTTGAATGTTTGTGATGTATGTTTTTTTCATCTTCAATAAGGAAATTAAGTGATTTCGGTGGCTTTCATACTAATCTTGTTGAAGGTGTGTTCTATTTTCTTTAACAATCATTTCATCCTTGTTAACTATTTCTCTAGCTGATAAACAATTCATTCATATGTATATGCTTGTGTGTCTTTTCTAGATTAGTATTAATATTTTTCTTTAAAGGGCCCTCTTTTCTACTCCCTTTCAAGAGTAGGGCATTGATACTTTCCACAGCTGAACATTTCAGAAGGCATACTCACTTGCTGATCCAAAATACATATGCATTACTCTCTTGTGGTGGAATTTGTATCCAAGGAAAATCTATCAGAATACATGGTAGTTAGGCCAATACTCCGGATGGGGCTACTACTCTAAATCATGTGATGTATAATTGGGACTTCACATCGGGGAGACCCCCTTGGTTGAAGGATTGCGAGAACCATTAATAGCTTGGAAATCTAATTTTATTTTATTGCCTTATTTTTCTTGTATAAAATATTATGGGTCAAAGGTTTCCAGAACAATGACTCTGAATTTTTTTTAATTTGCTAAACAAAGCACTAACGTTAAGAGTATATTGTTGCTAAATTTTCAATTTATAGTTCGATATTGAGATAGGCTAAAAAAATGAGGAGAAGCTAGTAATTGTAACATACCATAATCATTTCTTCTAAGTAGAAATTTCGTAACACATCCTGAATACATTTGACCATCCCACGGTTATATGAATTTATGGATTTTTAGTAGTTAATTGTTGTTATTCTTGATGTTTACCTTAATGTTGACATTCATATTCATATTCATATCAATATTCATATTAATTTTTCTTATTATAATTAATATTATAAACTTTAATAATTGTTAATGTGGTTAACATATTCCTGTCAACATATATCCATCATATTTAATGTGATTGTGCTAGTATTATTCGTTTTCAAGCAGTGATAGATCATTATCACTTGTTTTTGTACCATTCATACATTGCGTGATTAGAGAATATATTCGCAAAAAATTTTCTATTTAAACATTCTACATTTTAATGTTAATGTTAAGAATATGGTCTTGATACTAATCAACCATCCAGTTTAAGTGATACTTTGGTTTGTAAGATGTGAATAATTGTGCCCCTTATCTTTAAAATAATTATGTATCTTCTTTCCACTTTGCTTGTCACTATTATTTTTCTTAATTTTCATTTTAGTTTCATCTTTTGATCTTTGAAAAACATATATATTTTCATGCCTTGTTATTATAGCATTGGAGTAACTCCTACTTGTAATATGATATGAGTAATGAAGCAAGTTAGTGATTAATCCTTATGCATTTTGTTGGAAATGAATAATTAAACTATACATAACCATTTTAGTCACCTATAATGTCAAAAATGAAGCAAGAAAATATAGTTTTTGACTTTTCCTTGATCAAACTAGATGAAAATTTGAATTTCTATTTTAGAGTAATACTTGCAGGTAGTTAATTCAGGTGACATGGCTCTTGTCACTCAGTTAACTTGGTAAATTTGAGTTGGATAAGATTGAGTTTAGTTCTACATGATTGATTGATAATTTGTAGTAACATATTTATGTTAATTTAGGTTATGGTCAGTTTAACTAATTCGAACTATTAGAAGAACTAGTGGAGGTCATGTTATGGAAGTGGAACTTCAACCACACTTAGTGATTAACCAATTAACTAAAAAATCAACCGAAAATAAGTATTGCATGTAGAGAATTCGAGTTATGCAGATGATATGGAGAATCCAAGTGTACTATCAATTATAGAATATTCCAATGTGTACAGGTGGTGCATGTAGTCATATATTGACCTAAGGCTACTGTGTAATTCCATGGTGTGAAATTCCTAAAAAATAGGCATGATTTGGAAAGGGAACAACATAAGGAATTAGGAATTTGGGAAGGCTTGAATTTGGATAAGTGTTGTCTAGGTTTAGTCAGTCAAGAAAAGGGATAGACTATACACTTGTAGGGTGTGCTCAGGCATGAGCAACCATATGTATTTATTCTCCATTATTTGATTAACGTTATATATATAGTAAGAGGTTTTGAGCAGTTTATTTCCCCCAGATAAATCTTTGTGCATGTGTGATTTTTCCATTTGCATGTCTATGATTCTTGTCCTAGATGGTGAATTAAATTCTATAGATCAGTAGATTAGCTTCAAGTATTGTGATTATTAGTAAATTTCATGAGCAGTATTGAATCTACACATTAAATTTATAGATGGTATCATAGATGGAATCACTGTAGAGCATAGATTTAAAAGTTGTCATTGCAGGAGATTTAAATTTTCATATCAGGTTGTAGGTTTTCTTCTGGACTACGAAGATGGGTTTCAGTGGACTAAGGATCAAGTATTCCCTTGAGGGAAGCTCAAATTATGTTGCATGGAAGGACCGCATGAGGAAGTACTAGAGGATAATGGGTTGAAGGAATTCATTGATAATGATATTTTGAAACCAGAAGCATCTAGTGCAAAGGATCTAACAAAATAGGTGAAGTGTGTTTCTAAGGTGAGGAGGATCATATTGGATGGAGCAAAATACCATATTTCCTCAAATATCCATGGAAATGATAATTTGTATGCAATGTGGAAAGCACTAACACATTTGTTCCAGAATAGTTGTGACCATAGGAAAATGGAACTCAATGGCAAGTTTCGAAAGATCAAAATGAAAAGGAATGAGACCATTCCACAATACTTGAGTGGGTTCACACAATTTCATCAAGAACTTGGTAAAGTTGGTGTTATTGTAGTAGAGGATGATTTGGTGAGACTAGCCCTTCCAGGTCTTCCCAAGAGTTGGCACAACTACCAATATTTGGTGAATTGGAGGGAGAAACTACCAAATGAGGAACGTTGATGGTATGATTTTGTACAAGAGGAGATATGGTAGAATACTAGAGATGGGACTTCATCCAAGGGAAAGGATGACTAGAACTGTGCCTTGGCTATAAAAGAAAAGAATTGGAAAGGGAAGAAATCCCAATCTAAAGAAGAATCTAGTCAAGGGGGCAAGAAGAAATAATTTTCTAGAATCAAGTGCTTTCACTATCATGAATTCAGACACTATGCAATGAGGTGTCCACACAAGAACAAAAGAAAGAAGACCACAAGAGGACCAATGGGTGAAGCTTTAGATTCACAATTCAAGCTTGATTTTACTGTCATTGCATGCATGGCTAGAATGGTGATGGGAAGTGTGTGGTATCTCGAGAGCGATTCGTCATTCCATATGATGGGGAATAGAGAATTTTTTAGTGATTTGGAGGAGAAGGATCTCTAGATGCACATCGAGATTGGAGATGATGGAAGGTACAACATGACTGGTCTTGGTAATGTCACCTTTCATAAGGACCTCCCCTTTCAGGCTCAAGGATGCGATGATTGTACCGAGTCTAAAGAAGAATATTGTCTTTGTTACATTTTTGGAAGATTGTGGCTATGATGTGATCTTTTGTAAAGGAAAGGAATTCTTGAGACACATAGCCACAGGAAAAGTGAAGTAGATCATTATTTGGGTGAAGAAACTCTACAAGCTAGACGTGGAGGATTGTGATGCATTGAGCACAAAGGTGGAGAAGATATAGATTCATGATGCCAGCCAAAATTTCCATAGAATAGTTGTCCATATGCGTCATGACGCATTGAAGATTATGTAGTAGATTACCACAGGCCTCCCAAAAGGAAAACTAGAGAAGTAGGACACATGCAAAGGGTCTACCTTGGGGAAGTATACAAAATCCACTTTCCATGATCAGGAAAACATATCACATGTATTCCTTGAAAGGATCCACTCTGATGTTTGTGGACCTTTGTCGACGGCCTCCACTACTAAGCACAAGAATTTTGTTATTTTTATTGATTACTATTTGCGAAAGTGTTGTATTTCTGCATGCATAAGAAGGATGAGACATTCTCCAAGTTCTTAGAATTCAAGTTGTTGGTGGAGAAAGAAAGAGATGAGAAGGTGAAGCCTCTTAGGAGTGATAATGGAGGTGAATACATGTTGAATGAGTTAAAAAATTTATGTGAAAAAGAAGGAATTCGATGAGAGTTGATAACATCCTGCAACCCACAAGAAAATGGGGTGGCTAAGAGGAATAACCAAAGCATTATTGGAGAAGCACAGGTGATGTTACATGACCAAAGCCTACATATGGACTTGTGCCCTAAATCATGCAACACAATGATCTATTTTCATAACAAGAGTCCTCATCTGATTCTTGGCATGATCACACTTGAGGACCTTTTCTCGAGGAGGATGTCAGATATGACACACTTTAGGATCTTTGGAGCCTCTATCTATTGCCATGTCTCCAAAAAGTCAAGGCAGAAGTTGGATCCAACAATATAGTTGAGGGTATTTGTGGGATACACAGAAACTCCCCATAACTACCGTTTGTATTTTCCATCCCTGAGAATGACAATTGTGTGATGGGATGTCAAATTTGATTAAGAAAAAGCCATGTAGTGCTCTCTTGAGAGGGAGTTTTAGATCCCACCAGAGAAGGAGCTTGAAGGTATAAATAAGGAGCCTCAATATGTTATGGGGCAGCCACAAGTTGAGGAGCAAAGAGTGGAGATAGCTACTCAAGCAGAATCATCCAGACAAGGAAGGAAGAGAACTAAAGAAACTGAGAGACTTGTGGAGGATGTGAGGGAGAATGTGGGCACTCCTTCTAATTAGTGCAGGTAGAGAAGGTCACCAAACTGGTACACTAGCTACATGGCCCTTATGATGGAGCTAGTAGAGACTTAGCCATCATCCTTTGAGAAAGGAGTAGAGAAACCAGTATGGGTTGACGCAATGGTGGAGGAGTATGAATCCATTGTGACAAATAATGTTTTGGAAGCTGTCCCAAGACCAATAGACAAATCAATTATGGGCTCAAGATTGATATTCAAGGTGAAGCATGTAGAACATGGAAGCATAGAAAAGTATAAGGCAAGATTTGAAGTAAAGGGGCAATCTCATGTGGAGGGGATTGACTATGAGGATACCTTTTCTACTATAGCAAGTAGTCAGCCATCAGATCAATCCTTTCTTTGACCTTCGCAGATGGGGTGGAAGATCCACCAGATGGATTTGAAAACAACAATCCTCAATGGAGTTATTGAGGAGGGTATATTGAGAAATCAAAAGGTTTCGATACTTATGATCAAGAGTTTCATGTGCTTAGACTCAAGTGAGCATTGTATGGTCTCAAGTAGCACCACATGCTTGGTACACCAAGATCAATAGCTATCTCATTGGTTTGGGTTTCACCAAAACTGAAGAAGATGAAAATCTTACCATATTTTGGTAGAAGGTAAATTGTTGATTGTTTATATGTTGATGATTTGATACTTATTGGTGATGAGTGACTAATTAGATCTTACAAGGAGGACCTTACAAAAGAGTTTTGGTTGAAGGACATAGCTCTCATCCACTACTTCCTTGGATTGGAAGTGTGGTAAGGTGAAGGGGAATTGTTTGTCTCTTAGCCAAAGTATGTCAACGAGATAATTCAGAAGCTCCACATGGACATGTGAAAACCCATGTAGATTCCTCTAGAGACCAACTAGAGGAAAGAGGATGCCACTTCAGGTGAGGAAGTGGATGTGACTATTTACCAAAAATTGGTGGGTTCACTCATGTATCTTGTGAACACACAATGAGACATGTGTTATGTAGTTAACCATCTTAGTCAAGCCATGGTTAGGCCAACAAAACTATTTTGGAGGCAAGCTAAACATGTTCTACACTATCTGAGAGGCACTACCTAGCTTGGAATTTAGTACAAACAGACAGAGGAAGTGAAGTTGTGTGGCTTCAGCAATGCAGATTAAGTGGGAATTCCATCAGACTAGAGGAGCACATTAGATTGAATTTTTGGTGTTGGGTCCACAATAGTTTCTTTGCACAACAAGAAGTAAACATCAATGGTATGCAACTCAACAAAAGTTGAATACATGATTGCGAGTCAAGCAACATGTGAGGCAATATGGATGAGGAAGATACTTGTTGGCTTGTTTTTTCAGATGATGGATCCTACTGTGATTTATTGTGATAATTATAGTTGTATCAAACTCTCTTAGAATCCTATTTTTCACGATCCATCCAAGAATATTGATATCCGGTATCACCATCTATGGGATTATGTGCAGAGGTAGATTATATTGTTGCAATACATTCAAACAAAATAACAAGATGAAAATACTTTGATAAAGGCTTTGTTAAGAGGTCAATTGAAGTTCCATAGGTGCAAGATAGGGGTGGCTGATAATCCATTTCTTGCTGACAGGGAGTGTTGAAAATGGAATAAGAAAAATATAGTTTTGACTTTTCCTTAGTCAAACTAGATTAAAATTTGCTGTTCTATTTCAGTAGAATACTTGGATATAGTTGATTAAGGTTACATGGCTCTTTTCATTCACTTAACTCAATAAATTAGAGTTGGAGAAGATTGAGTTTAGGTCAATGTGAATGATTTCTAATTTGTAGCATTATATTTTAAATAATTTGGTTTATTGTTAGTTTAGCTAGTTCTAACTATCATAAGAACTAGTGGAGGTCAAGTTGTGGAAGTGGAACTTAAATTACACTCAGTGATCGACCCATTAACTGATCAATGAGCCCAAAATAATTGTTCCATGCAGGTAATTCGAGTTACCAAGTTGAGATGGAGACTCCAGGGTAGTGTAATATTAGTTGTAGTAGATTCCCATGTGTACTAGTGGTGCATATAGTCATAGATTGTCCTAAGGCTATTACATAATTCCTTGGTGTGAAATTCCTAAAAAATAGATACAATTTCCCAAGGGAATAATGCAATGAATTAGGAGATTGGGAAGGGTTGAAATTGGCTACGTGCTGGCCAGGTTTAGTTTGTCAGGAAAAAGGATAGACTATACACTTGCAGGGTGTGCTTAGGCTTGGGAAAGATATTTCTTGTTTTTCTCCTATTAATTAAATCTAGATAGTAAGGGGTTTTGAGTAGTTGCTTTCCCCTAGATAAATCTTTGTTCATGTGTGATGTTTCCTTTTGCATGTCTATGATTCTTGTTCTAGATGGTGAATTAACTTTTGTAAATTGGTAGAGTAGATTCAATTCTTATGATTATTAGTAAATTTCATGATCAATATTGAATATACACATTAAACTTCTACATGGTATCAGAGCTAGAATCACTGTGTACAAGAGATTTTGAAGATGTAATTGCAGAAGATTTGAATTTGCATATTAGGTTCCAAGTTTTCTTTAAGACTCAGAAGATGGATTTTAATGGACTAAGGTTCGAGTATGCCCTTGAGGGAAGCTCAAATTATGTTGGATGGAAGGACCACATGGAAGAAATGTTGGAAGATAATGGGTTGAAGGACTTCATTGGTAATGATATTCCAAAACCAATAACATCTGACGGAAAGGATCTATCATAATGGAGGAGTTGTGTTGTTAAGGTGAGGAGGATCATATTAGAGGGAGTACGAGATGATATTGTCTCAAATATCCAAAAAAAGGATACTCCATATGCAATGTGGAAATAACTGACATATTTATTCCATAATATTAGTGACCACAGGAAATTGGAACTCAAGGAAAAGCGTCAAAATATCAAGATGCAGAAGAACAAGACCATTCCCTAATACTTGAGTAGGTTCACGTAATATCATGATGAACTTGGTCAAGATTTTATTACTATAATAGAGGATGATTTGGTGAGCCTATCTCTTCTAGCCCTTCCCAAGAGCTAGCATAACTACCAATATTTGGTGAACGGGAGGGAGAAACTACCGAATTGTGAGTTTTTGTGGTCAGACTTGGTATAGAGGAGAAAAGGCAGAATAAGATAGATGGGACTTCATTCAATGGTGAGCATGAGGAGAAATGTGCATAGGCTAGAAAGGAAAAGGAAGGAAAAGGGCAGAAATCCCAATCCAAAGAAGAAGCAAGTTAAGGGGGCAAGAAGAAAGACTTGTTCAAAATTAAGTGCTTTCATTGTCATGAATTCGAGCACTATGCAAAAATGTGTCCACACAAGAAGGAAAGAAGGAAGATCACAAAAGGAGTAGTGGGTGAATCCTTAGCTTCAGATTTTGAGCTTGATTTTACTCTCATTGCATGCATCACTAGCGCATTGATGGGAAGTGTGTAGTATCTAGACAACGATGTCTCATTCCATATGATGGGGAATATAGATTTTTTTAGTGATTTGGAGGAGAAGGATCTCCAGATGCACATTGATATGGAAGATGATGGAAGCTACAACACGAACATATTGGAACTATCAAATTTCATATGGAGTTGGGTTCCCCTCTAAGGCACAAGGATGTGATGTTTGTATTAGGTCTAGAGAACAATCTTTTCTCTATTGAAGTTTTGGAAGACCGTGGCGACAATGTGATATTTAGTAAAGGAAAGGAATTATTGAGACACATAGCTACGAGAAAAGTGAAGTAAATGAGAGTTTGGGTGAAGAAACTTGACAAGCTAGATGTGGAGGATTGTGATGCATTGTGCACAAAGGTGGAGAAGGTGCAGAGCCATGATGTCAACAAACTTTGGCATATAATACTTGGCCATTTGAATCATGGCGCTTTCAAGATCATGCAACATATTAGCATAATCCTCCCCAAAGGAGCACTAGAGAAACAAGACATATGTAAAGGGTATACCTTGGGAATGTACACAAAAGGAACTTTCCATGATCAAGATAGTAGAAAACATACGGTCCTTAAAAGGATCCACTCTAATGTTTCTGGACCTTTCTCGAGGAGAAAGTCAGATGTGTTGAACTTCAGGATCTTTGGAGGCTTTGTCTACTTCCATGTCTCCAAAGGTTCAAGGAAGAAATTGGAGTGGACAATAGAGTTGGGGGTAATTGTGGGATACACAGAAACTCTTCACGACTACCATGTGCATTTTTCATCCCTCAAAATGATTGTTGTTCAGTGGATACCAAATTTGATGAAGACAAATCCATTTTGTGCTCTCTTGAGAGGGACACTCAAATCCCACCATAGGAGGAGCTTTTATCTCCAAAGGAGGAGCTTAGGATGTTGTGGAGAAGCAACAAATTGAGGATAAGAGAATGGAGAACCCCGCTCAAGTGGAGTCATCCAGAGAAGGTAGGAATAGAACCAAAGAAGCTGAGAGACTTGTGCATGATGCGAGGGAGAATGTGGGTGCTCCTTCAAATTAGCACAAGTAGAGAAAGTCGCTAGATCAGTAGATTGGCTACTTTGCTCTTATGATTGAGATAGTAGAGACTGAGCCATCCTCTTTCAAGGAAGTATAAAATAAACCAGTATGGATTGATGAAATTGTGGAGGCATATGAATCCATTATGAAGAAAAATGTTTGGGAGGTGGTCCCAAGACCAATAGACAAATCAATTGTGTTCTCGAGATGGTCTTCAAGGTGAAGCAGGCATCAGAAAAAAGCATAGAAAAGTACAAGGCCATATTTGTGGCGAAGAGGTACTGTCAGGTTGAGGGTATTGACTATGAGGAGACCATTGCTGCAGTGGCAAGTACTCATCCATCATATCAATCCTTGCTTTCGGTGTGCAGATGGGGTGAAGATATACCTAATGGATGTGAAAACAACATTCCTATGTGGATTTATTGAGGAGGATGTGTATATTGAGCAAGAAGAACACTTTGAGACTTATGATCGAGAGTCCCATGTGTGTAGACTCAAGTGAACATTGTATGGTCTCAAGAAATCACCCAGTTCTTGGTACACCCAGATTAATACCTATCTCACTGGTTTGGGCTTCACCAAAAGTGAAGCAGATTCAAACCTCTATCACATTTTGATATACAATAAATTGTTTATTATTGTTTTATATTTTTATGACTTGATACTCACTGGTGATGATAATTTGATAAGATATTGAAAGGAGGACCTTACAAGAGAGTTCAAGATGAAGGACATAGGTCTCAAGCCACTACTTCCTTGGATTGGAAGTATGGTAAGGTGATACGGAACTAATTATCTCTTAGGGAAAGTATGTCAACGAGATACTTCATAGGTTCCACATTGACATCCAAAAACCCATGGAGAATCCTCTAATGACCAATTGGAGGAAAGAGGATGCCACTCTAGGTGAGGAAGTTGATGCGATTGTATCATTGTTCATCTGCAGTTGGTGTGTTCACTCACATATATTGTGAACACATGACCAAACATATGTTATGTTGTTAAATAGTTTATGCAAGCCATGGTTAGGACAAATAAACTCTTTTGGATAGAAGCTAAACATGGTGTATGATACCTCAAAGGCACTACCCAGTTTAGACTTTAGTATAGACAAATAGAGGGAGTGAAGTTGTGTGGCTTCACCAATACTAATTTGGCAGGAAGTCCATCAAATCGGAAAAGCACATTAGGTGGAATTTTTAGTGTTGGGTTCACAAAAGTTCATTGGCACAACATGAAGCATATATCAGTGGCATTTAGCTTAGTAGAAGAAGAATACGTGGTCATAAGTAAAGCTAAATGTGAGGCGATCTAGTTGAGGAAGATACTTGTAGTTTGTTTAATCAGATGATGGATCCTATTGTGATTTACTGTAATAATGAAAGTTGTATCAAAATCTATGAGAATTGTGTTTTTAATTATCGATCCAATCATATTGACACCCAGTATCACCATATAGGAGATTATTTGTAGAGGCAGATTACGTTGTTGTAGTAAATTCTAATAGAGGAACAAGATGCAAATATTTTGACAAAGTCTTTATCAAGAGGCAAACTTGAGTTCCACATATGCAGGATGGGGGTGGTTGATAATCCCTTTCCCACTGAGAGGGAGTGTTGAAAATGCAGAAGGAAAATGTAAGATTCCTGGTGAAAAAATCATGTAATAAAAGTTGATAAAGCCAAAATAAGACCAAGGTTAAGGGACAATTATTCCAATATGAATATTAGGAGAAGACATCCTAGTGGGTATCACTGGATGTGTTTATGGCTAAGGAAATTGGCAAAGGCAAAGGAAAATGAATTAAAAGGAAGAAAGACATTTTTGGTACATTTATTTATGAAAATAAAGGAAATTCGGAGAAAAGTAAGGTGAAAGGTCACATACTGCATGTGAGGATGAAAATGAAGGAAAATAATGTAAAATGAAGAAAATAGACACCTCATTAATAAAAAGTATTCTAGGGATCAATTGGTAACCTTTTGTGAGGTCCTGTTTTGGGTCTCTCTCATTATTTTCTCTCTCTCTTTCTCACTCTTTGTCACTTAGAGTTTTCTTGGAGCACTCTAGCTTTGGATTAAGGGGGAAAATAAAGAAAAGGAAAAGGAAGGAAAGAAAGGATCAAGGAAGGAAGAGTAGGATTAGGAAGCTTCAACAAGAATACTTGTAGGTAACATATTTCATGTCTGATTTCCTAGCTGGTTTTGACATGCACGACTTTTCAAGTTGGTGTATGGTTCTCTTGCTGTTAGTGGCATGGTTTTGCTGGGTTATGATAGTGGTTTTTCAGCCTAGACTTTCCTTTTTCTAGATACCATGGTATGTTGGGATGCTTACCTTATTTTTGGGCTTTTTTTTCCAGATGGATATCAGAAACCGAGGCAGAGGTGGTCTCAAGGTTTACTTCTAAAGGCCTCAGAATCCCTTGACCATTTTTGGCGAGATGCATAGCAAAGCCCAAGGGATAAGTCTTGGTCTAGGACCTAGCAATACGGGTTTGGATTATGGTAAAGCCTGAGAGATTGGTATCGGTTTACGGTCTAGTGATACGGGATGGGATTGCAGTAAATCCTGAGAGACAAGGAGGTGGAAAATTTCTAAAGGATAGTGATGGATTCTCGATGGCATTCCATGTTCGGTTTGGTTTTGATCAGAGCACCAGTTTTGGGGTGATCGCAGTTTGGTGAGGGTGGAGGTGGTTTAACCTCTAGATTCCCTTGGTTATTTTTGGATTTGTTTATCCATGAGATCCCATGTTCATGCTTGGAATATGGAACGGGGGCGACTAACTTAAAGAAATATTTGGTTCAACCATGTCTATGGTCTTGTGGTGTGTGGAAGTCGTGAACCTGGTCGGATTTGCCTATGATGAATGAAACATAAGTTTTCTTTCTTTTGCACTTGTTTATATGTGGATTTAATTCTTGTTATATCTTTGTTAGTTACATGGTTTTATTCTAGCTATAAGTATGCTTAATTGACTACTTCATGTCATGTTCATTTAATATATTTACTTGTAATTGTTAGATGATGGATGCAAGACATAATTGATGTCATAATAGTTCAAGGGAGAAGGTGGTGATCCTACCCGTCATGTTTCATAACAGTTCTTATTCATTCATGCTATATATTGTATCCTAGACAAGTAGGTTTCATTGATGCCAAGTGTTTGACAGAATGTCAGTCCCAGTTGTGGATGGTCAGGCCTAGTCCTGATGTTAATTTTGTTTTATTAGTCTTGTTATTGTTTCTTTGATGGATTTTGAAAGTTAAAACAAGTTATGGGTAGTGTACAGAATTCTCAGCTACAAAAGTACCTTGAATTGAGTGGACGGTGGTACAAGTCCACTGGGAAAAGTCCCTCAATACTCGCTTGTAGGCTTGTAAGAGCATCCAAAGGTCCCTAGACACTGTAATTCCCATAACATGATAATGTCTAGAGGTCAAGAGTTCTAAAAGATCAGTGGAACCTAGGGGCGGCTTGTATGAGTGGCCAAGATGTCTCCTCAGGGTGTTGCTACTGATGCAGATTTGTTGATGCAGAAGGTATGGTTGATGTGTTCCGTCGATTCCATTTCCTTAAGGTCACCAAGGAGATTGAATACCTTCATAGTGGCCTCTCTAGTTGCATGCTTACCACGGTTGGCTAGTTACTTCGGTAGATGTTGGAGGAGGGTGGTTACAAATTGGTATCGGAGTGTGGTCGTGTTCTCCTTGGGTGGATATTTTCTTCATGCATTCACATCAGTTGTACATATATCAATCATCCTTGTGGTCTATGTGCTTGTTGCATATCCATGGTGTTGGTCGTATACGACTGGTTACATGTTGTTATATGCCGCTCACATGTGTCATTTTGTATGCTTGGTTACATTCTCTAATGTTTAGTTACATTCTACATGCTTGGTTACATGTATCATTATTGTAGGTTTGGTTACAAGTACTGTCGTTCATGCTTGATCATATGTGTTCATGCATGTTTGTGGTCTATTATGTGTTGCTTATGCATGTTAATGTTTGCATGTGGTCAAGTATACAATGGTGTTATCGTTTTTGTTGTCATAAATGTAGTCATGGTATGCATGTAGTTGATATGGTCATGAATTGATGATTGGACTCTAGCTAGACTCATGGTTACATGGTTATGTGCTTATGTATCATATGTCTATATGTTGTTATTATTATGCTATAGATGTATCACACTGATTTGATGATCTTGCAGATGAGATATCCTCCCTCAAATATGCTACGGTACGTTGGTTTATTGCGATTTAGTTTAGCTGACATAATATGCCTTGCAGGAGAAATATTAAAATGGCTAGAAATATGGTAGACTACGAAGACTCTCCCTATGAATCGAATGACCAGTGTGGTGTTGGGATCTCCTGTAATCTGGAAGATACATTGAGAAGCTCGAAGGAACAAATAAGGAGTTCTAAGGTGAAGAATGACAAAATCATGCAGGTACAAGAGAAACAAGAAAACGTTAATGTAATACTAATTCAAAGTTTGTCAGAATTGTAGCGATAGGGACCACTTCAAATCATCCATGAGAAGGAGGATAGAAATATTGGAGCATATGGCAGTAGGTCTTATGGTGGTCACATGTTGTATATAAATGACATGATTAGAGATGGCAGGTTGTTGGACATTCTGGATAGGAGATGTTATGGACAAAAGTACTACTAGTTATGGTTCAGACATGCATCATGAACATCATCATTATCATCCCTATAAGAGGAGTGATAGGAGATACTTGGTGGATGATTTTCCGAATGAAAAGAAACCTACCTTTGATGGTGAGATGAAGAAATCATAGGATGTAGAGGCATGGTTTCTTGGTATGAGGAAGTTCTTTAGATTGCATGATTATTCAGAAAACATGAAAGAAAAGATAGCCACTTTCAGTCTAAAAAATAAAATAGATATTTGCTGAGAAGATGTGAAGAACGTTAAAGGTATACATGAATAATATTTGAGTTGGCGTGAGTTTGAGAGGATCTTCGAGAAGAATTATTTGTCAGAAAGATACTTTGATGAAAGAGGTAAGGAGTTTTATGATTTTTGGATGGGTTCCATGACAGATGATGAGTATACTAGCAAGTTCTTGGAGTTGTTGAGATATGCTCCTTACCTCAAGGAGGATATGGCCAAGGTTTAGAGATTTAAAAGCATACATAGACCAAATTGAGTTCATTGAGCCTAGATCGCTGGAGGAGGCCATCCAAAATTTGAAACATTGTTATGAGTAGTCAAAGCACAAAGTTGAGACTAAGCGCGACTTGAAAAGAAATGAGAAACCTAAGGAAAATGGCCAAAAAAGTGAGGAAGAACTCAAGATGAAAGTGAGAAATAAATTGTAGTCCCTTACAAGAAGTTCCATACAAATGAGAAATGACATGGAGAGTAACAACCTAGAGGTGGTGATAGGGAACCATTGCAGTGTTGGATATGTGGTAAGGATCATCATAAGAGGGATTGTCTGCAGTATGAGAGCGATGGGAGACCCTAGATCTATAGTGCTTAGGATGTACATACAATTAGTGATGTTCGTCTAGAATTCCCATATCTATCTAGTTGTGGAAAATAGTGAAGAGGATCATAAGGCATCTATCATTGAGATGGATAGTAACCCTTGTGATCAAGTTGTTTCTTTTTTATTGATCCTGGATCTAACTATAGTTATGTTAATCCTGACCTGGTAGATAAGTGTGGTTTGAGAAAAGAGGTGCATGCAGAATCTTGGTTGGTGAAATTGGCTATAGGTACAAAGAAGAGAGTTCACCATTGGGTAAGAGCTTGTGCATTTGAGTTAAATGGTATGCCTACAACAACACATTTGAATATACTACCATTGGGTTCATATAGTATGATTTTGGGAATGGATTGGTTATACTTGGATTGCTTTGACAAGGCCATTGAGTGTGTGGATGATAGTGGGGAAAAGAGAAATTTGCAAGGGAGGAAGAAATCTACATCAATGATGATGGTTACCACTCGATAGGCTATGCATAGTTGTAGTGCACATTTCTAGTAACAAAGGTAATGAAGTTGGGGATGCATATGTTTTGATCAAATACCCAGTTCTACAATAATATCAAGATGTATTTCCTGAGGACGTTACAAGGTTTCCACCTCATAGGAAGGTAGACTTTTATGTTGAGTTGGTGCCAAAGAAAGCTCCAATATCAAAGGCACCTTACAGGATGAGCACTCTAGAGCTAGTAGAGTTGAAATTGTAGTTAAAGGAGATGCTTGACAAGGGATACATTAGGAAATACGTATCGCCTTTGGGTGCACCAGTGTTGTTTGTAAAGAAGAAATATGGTACTATCATATTATGCATTAGGTACACGAAGTTGAACAAGGTTACGATTAAGAACAGGTACTCATTACCAAGGATTGATGTTTTGTTTGATCAGTTGAAGGGAGAAATAGTTTTCTCTAGGATCGACCTAAGATCAAGATACCATCAAGTACGCATCAAGAAAGAGTATATATTCAATACTATATTCAGGACCAGTATGTTTAATGAATAGTGTGTTGCGTCCCTCTCTAGACAAGTTTGTTATTTATTCATAATTTGATTAAATACGAGTATATTCTAAAAATGAGGAAGAAAATGTCGAGAATTTACCAGTAGTGTTGAGATTGCTAAGAGAACATCAGTTATATGTTAAGCTTAGAAAGTGAAACTTCTTTTAGACTGAGGTACATTACTTGGGGCATGTTGTCTCCAAGGAAGGCATAGTAGTAGATCAAGAAAAAGTAGTGCCCATCACGGAGTGGGAAGCTCTTAAGAATGTCGATGATCAGGTTGCTACAAGAGGTTCATCTGGAACTTTGCACGCATTGCATATCCTATCACATCAATGTAGAGGAAAGGAAAGAATTTCGAATTGATGAAATAATGTCCAACTAGTTTTGAGCATATCAAGCAGTTGTTGACACATGTACCACTGCTAAAGATTAGATATTTGGACAAGGAGTTTGTAGTGTGTACATATGCTTGTAAGAGAGGACTTAGTGGAGTTCTCATGCATGAAGGAGTAGTGTGCTATGAGTCACAGAAAATTAATGAGCACGGGTAGAACTATCCAATGCATGATCTTGAGCTAGTAGCAATCATACATGCATTGAAGATGTAGAGGCACTATCTTCTTGACATGAGGTTTGTACTTATGAGAGACTAGACTTGGTTGAGGTATTTGTTTGACTAGCCAAATCTAAATCCCAAGCAACCTAGATTATTTGCCACACTCAATGAGTTTGACTTTGAGATCAAATACATCAAAGGAAAGGAGAATAGTGTTGCATATGCTCTTAGCGAGAAGGTACAGGTAAATCATATAGCAACTATGAGCTCTTATGGGACAGAGTTACAGGAAAGGATCTTGCAGGCAGGACAATGGGATGACAAGTACATAGAGATCATGCACAATTTATAGCAGAGTACAAGTATAGGTATAGGTACAGCTGTAGGTATAGGTAGAGGTGATCAGGTTGCAGACAATTGTATCATGATAGATGGTTTCATGAAATTCAAGGATATGATCTATGTACTGGATTTTATTGAGCTCAAGAAGCTTATATTGAAGGAGTTTCTAGTCAATCCATACTCACGTCACCTAGGATATCATAAGACATTGACAGTAGTGAAGAAGTTCTAATATTGGCCAAATATGAAAAAGGAAGTGGTAGAGTTCATGGCTAGATGTTTATATTGTCAACAAGTAAATGCAGAATGTAAGAATCTAGGTGGTCTACTATAGCCTATTTTGATTCCAAAATTGAAGTGGGAGGTCATTTACATGGATTTGATTACAGGTCTTCTCAAGATAGTGAAATAACATGATTCTATTATGGTCGTGGTCAATAGGTTGAGCAAGGTAACTCACTTCATTCCAGTGAAGACTACATATCCAACCAGTGAGGTAGCACATGTTTTCATCAGAGAGATAGTGAGGTTACATTTTATTCGGAAGAAGATTACATCGAATATGGATGAAAATTTGACTTCCAAGTTATTACAGGAGCTATTTGTAGTTTTGGGTATAGAGTTGGCCTTCAGTATAATTTATCATCTGCAGACGGATGAACAAACAAAGAGGATAAACAAGATCTTCGACACATCTTGGAGGATATGTTGAGGATGTACATGATGCACTAGTACCGGAAATAGGATGAGTATCTTCCATTGGTTGAGTTCACATACAACAATGGTTATCAGGAGTCATTGAGGATGAGTCCTTTCGAGGCATTGTATGGATGGAGCTGTAATACTCCCATCAGCTGGAGTGATCCAGTGAACATGTTACTTATTGGACTGGATATGTTGGCACACATGAAATACGAAATGAATGTTATAAAGAAGAATCTAAATGTAGCATAGGATATATAGAAGATTTATGTTGATCAACACAAGGCATTCAAGGAGTTTCAGGTTGGGGAGCATGTGTAGTTGCGCATGAAGCCCAATAATAGCCCTTGGAGGATTGGATCATGTGCCAAGTTCATACCATGGTATTGTGGGCTTTTTGAGATCCTTGTGAGAATTGGACCAATGGCCTATTGACTTGCACTACCTCCAACTATGAAATTCCATGATGTTTTCCATATTTCATTGCGTATGAGGTATATAAAGGATGTTTATATTGTTATTTATTGGTTTGTATTGTAGGTGGAGCAAGAAGGAGAGTTTTAGCTAGAGCCTCAAGGTGTATTGCATCAGAAGCTCATGATCAGGAAAAGATACATAAAGCAAGTTAAAGTGAAATGGAGGCACTTTGGTCCATAAGAAGTTTCAAAGGAGAGGGCAGATCAAATGTGGGCACTGTATCCTTCATTGTTTGATGGTTGAGGCAAAGTAGTTTTGGTTTGATGCTTGGTATATGTTTCGCATATGTTTTGTTGAAGTTTTAGTATATGTATATATATTGTTGTAAATCCCTCCATGAGATAATTTATAAATCTCCAATAAGAAGTATGGTTGTTATCTTTTCATGTTGTCATGACGTTTTTCTTTTTGAGTGGGTAATTAATTGTAAATACTACAATGAGCTAAGTTATAAAGCTCCATGGCCAGTCTGTTTGATTTTCAATAGTTTTGTTAAGGCCTTGGTGTGGCTTAACACTGAGAATGGTGTTCCACAAGGGGGAGGATTTTGTAATATACCTGGTGAAAATTTCATCTAATAAAAGTTAATAAAGGAAAAATAGTACCACGATTAAGGGAAAATTATTACAATATGAATGCTAGGAAAAGAGATCCTAGTGGGCATCATTGGATGTGTTTATGGCTAAGGAAATTGGCAAAGGCAAAGGAAAAGGAATCAAAAGTAAAAATGAATTTTTGGAACCCTTATTTATGCAAATAAAGGAAATTAGGAGAAAAGTAAGGTGAAAGTTCATAGGTTGCATGTGAGGAAGAAAATGAAGGAAAATAATTGAAAATGAAGAAAATAGAGGCCTCATTAATAAAAGGGCTTGTGTGGATTAGTTGGTAACCTATTGTCAATTCAAGTTTTGGAGCTCTCTCATTGTTCTCTCTCTCACTCAATGTTGGTCACTTACAGTTTTCTTAGAGCGCTCTAGCTTTGGATGAAGAAAAGAAACTAAAGCAAAAGGAAAGGAGGAAAAGAAGGGATCAAGGAAGGAAGAGTGGGAATACTTTCATGTAACATATTGCATGTGTGATTTCGTAGCTAATTTTGACATGAATGGCTTTTCGTGTTGGTTTATGGTTCTCTTTCTTTCAGTGCCATGATTTTCTGGGTTATGACAGTGGTTTTCATCATAACCTCTCCTTTTTCTGGATGGCATGATATTTTGGGATGTTTATTTTAGTTTTGAGCTTTGGTTTTCCAAATGGATTTCAGAATCTAGGTTGGAGGTGGTCTCAAGGTTCCTTCCCAAAGGCCTAGGAATCCATTGACTAGTTTTGGTAGGATAAATGGTAAAGCTTGACGGAGAAGTCTCAGTTTAGGTCCTAGGAATCCGAGTTTGGATTGTGGTAAATCCTAATGGACTGGTCTTGGTTTAGGGCCTGGTGATTTGGGAAGAAATGTGATAAAGCCTGAGAGAAAAGAATATGAAAAATTCCTCAAGGATAATGATGGACTCTGAATGTTATTCCAAGTTTGGGTTGGTTGTGATCAGAGCATCGGTATTGGTTTGATCACAGTTTGGCGAGGGTGGACGTTGTTGAACCTTTGGATTCCCTTCGTTGTTTGTGGATTGGTTTTACAATGAGATCCCACATTCATGCTTGGAATAAGGCATGAGACTGACTAGCTGAAAGAAATATTCGGTTCAGCCCTGTCTACGGTCAAGTGATAAGTGGAAGTCTTGAACCTGGTCGGATTTTCCTATGATTAATAAAAACCACGTTCTCTTTCTTTTGCACTTGTTTATATGTGGATTTAATGTTTATTATATCTCTGTTATTTACATGGTTTTATGTTGGTTATAAGCATGGTTAATTGGCTAGTTCATGTCATGGTAATTTCATGTATTTAATTTTAATTGTTAAAATGATGGATGCAAGACCTAATTCATGTCTTAATAGTTCAAGAGAGAAGGTGGTGATCTGTCTTGCCATGTTTCCTAAGAGTTTTCAGTGATTCATGTTTTGTCTTGTATCATAAACCTATAGGTTGCTTTGATGCCAAGTTTTGATAGAACGTCGGTCCTGGTTAGGGATGGTTAGGCCTAGTCCCAAGGTTGATTTTGTTTTATTAGTATTTTCATCATGTCTTTCATGGATTTTTAAAGTTATAACAAGTTATGGGAAGTGGCCGAAATTATGGGCTAGAAAAGTGCCTTGAATTCCATGGAGGCTTACACAGTATGCTGGGAAAATTCCATGGATGCTAGCTTGCAAGCCTGTGAGAGCATCCAAAGGTCCCCAATGTTGGAATTCCCATATTATGAGAGCATCCATTGGTCAAGAGGTCTAAAATATAAGTGGGACCCAACAACAAGATGTCTGAGTGACTGAGATGTGTCATGGGGGTGTTGTTGCTAATGTGGAATGTATGGTTGATGTGTTTTGTCGATTCCATTTCTTTAAGTTCATCAGGGAGGTTGAATCCCTTCATAGTGGCCTCTCTCGTTGCTTGTTTACCCTTGTTGGCTAGTTAGTTGGGTAGATGTGGGAGGAGGGTGGTTATAGAAAATCTAGTTTTGACTTCTTCTTGGTCAAACTAGATTAAAATTCAAATTTCTATTTTAGGAAAATACTTGGAGATAGTTAACATAGGTGACATGGCTCTTGTTGCTAAGTTAACTTAGGAAATTCAAGTTGGAGAATCTTGGGATTATTTCTACATGATTTATTTCTAATTTATAGCAATCTAGTTCTATTAATTTGAGTTATTTTCATTTTAACTAGTTTTAACTGTCAGAAGAACTAGTGGAGGTCAAGTTGTGGAAGTGGAACTTTAACCACACTCAGTCATCAACCAATTTACTGATTAATTGGCCCAAAATAATTATTGCATGCAGAGAATTCAAGTTACCTAGTTGAGATGGGCATTTCAAGGTAGTTTATATCAGTTGCAGCATATTCCCATGTGTATAGGTGGTGCATGTAGTCCGAGATTGACCTAGGGATATTGCGCAATTCCTTGGTGTGAAATTCCTAAATATTAGGAGAAATTTCCCAAGGGAACAACACTAAGGAATGAGGAGCTTGGGATCGCTTGAAATTGGCTAAGTATTAGCCAGATTCAATAAATTAGGAAAATGGATAGACTACGCACTAGCAAGTTGTGCTTAGGCTTGAGAAAACATATGTATTTCTTCTATATTATTTGATTAATGCAATATACATAGTAAGGGGCTTTGAGTAGTTTCTTTCCCCTAGATAAAGTTTTGTGCATGTGTGATTTTTCCTTTTTCATGTCTATGATTCTTATTCTAGATGGTGAATTAACGTCCATGAATCAGTAGAGTAGCTTCAAGTGTTGTGATTTAATAAATTTCATGAGAAATATTGAATCTACACATTAAATTTTTACATATAATTATATAAATTACGATTTTTAATCTGGATGTAACATAGCATAATGATATAATTTAATCAAATTTTCACTTTGGGAATCTTTTGATACTTATGTTCTTGCTTCATATTTCTTCATCTCTACTATCATGTGTTTGTCTCATGTTACTAAGGCTAATAATTTCTATGAAATCTTGTTAGATCTGATACCAAATGTTCATCCATGCTAAGGAGAAGAAGAGGAAGCAACAAAAGAGTTGAGAGTAAGGTTGAAAAATTGTCATGATTACAAAATACAATGAGGTACTATAATGACACTAAGTGGGAAAGTGATTTAGGAATCATTTTTTCCAAAATAAAGTTGGTCACAACACTATGAAAGCTAGAGAGACCATGATCTAGTCTTGACATTGTGAAAACCTTCAGACATGTTAAGAGTGGTTGATGGATCACCAAAAATATCCCTAGTGGTCATCTAGATGAGGAGATAGGTTCATGTTTTTTTGCACACAACATTATTTTTCTATTTGTTTATTTAAGCGCATTTAATAATTAATATTGGGCTTTTGTAATCCAATTGGTAGAACCCACTTGAATTGAGAATTGTGTATTCATACCCTCATTCAATTTGAATAAGAGTTTGTTACTAATTACGTCAATGGGCATGGTCTATATTGGAAATGAGGTTGAGGAATTTCATTTTTTTATAAATTAAAAATATTTTAGATGATGGGAATTTCATAAGCTTCATATATTTTTCATATAAGTCATAATGAGATGTATTAAGTTAAAGCTTTGGGGAATGGAATATCATGGTTTTAAGTTTCAAGCAGAAGAATATAAAATTATTTACAACACTAATTTTGAAATTTTCATCCAAGAAAGTTCAAAAGATAGTATAACAAATCTAAACGATAAATCTGATCTTTGAGTTTCATAATTTTCCATTCAAGTTGTAGTCCTCCAAAATATTCTCATCATGCATCATCTTCAATCAACCATTCTAATTTCCCGTACCAATCATTTTGTTCGATCGGCTCAGTGTTTCTTGTATTATTTGTGTGCTTTTGTCTTTTCCATTCGGCTCAGTATTGTTTGTGTGTTCTGTATTATTTGTTCTAAAGGTACATTTTTCCTTGTAAAATATTTAATATTATGAAGATTGTGTTGCATTGAATCCTGTTAGTATTTAATAATATATGTTTATGTATTATGTTATTAACTTTAAAAGGAGGGTTAATCCATATGGAAAAAAATGAAAAAAAAACTTAGACAATCGATTCTGGGTCATTGGTTGGAAAATTTTTGGACTCATAAGTGCTTTGTATTGTTCGTCCAGGAAGTATGTTTTACCTTGTCAAACATTTGGCACAACTAAGTTTGGTTTCCTTGAATCTTGTTAGAATTTTATAATATGTTTTTATGTATTTTTCTATTAGCTTGAAACAGTAGGTAAATCAATATGGAAATCAAACATGAGATAATAAATTCCAGTTTATCAGTTGTAAAATATTTGGAATCGGTGAGGGTATTCAAATACCATGTATAAATCCTTTAAAGAAATAATACTAATTGTGATTTTCGTCACTAAAGAGAATTAGATGCTGTTGTAAAAGGTGAAGGTTTCATTTTATGCTTATTCTACCAATTCATTGATTATAGTAGAGCTCTTATCCCTTCATTCTATTAATAATTATTAGGAAGGATATCTAGTGTAGCATGTTGGTGGATATCATCCACACCATAAATGGAGATAATCTTTGAATAAATTCCTCACATGGTAGCTCAAACCATTACATGGCCGTGTCAGTATAGGACATGTTCCCATTGGAAATAACAATGTGTATAAAATATGGATTTTGATGGCCATAATGATATTTATACGACATGTTATCTCATTGTTATAATGTTGTCAATACAATGTGATATCTCATCATAAAAAGAAATTGTTAATCTTGTCACTTTTATATTCTATTTGTGGTCAATAATAGTGTGAGTTTGAGTTAAGGTAATGTACATACCATAACAAGGCATTGTGCCACTCGTTTTGGGTATCTAAAGAGTGAGCGAAAGTGAAGAAGAACCCACTAATTATGTCAAGCGTTGTTTATTAAGAAAGTTAAAGCTACAAGTCATTAATGTGTATTTCAGATTTGGTTTTGATATCTTTTTCTTTAATTCACGACAAATATGGAAAATTAAATTTTTAATTGATATATATTCATCTTTAAATCATGCAGACATTTTTGCATTTCCCAACGATACATTAAACCAGATATTAGACTTTTCAGATCTTTATTGTTTACTTTAACCTCTGACCTGAAATATAATATTTGAACTCAAACATGTAAACAATGTCCAACCAAAGTTAAGTGTCGATGCATGTGAAAGAACTTTCAATAAAATGAATGTCAAAACTATTATCACATTTCAACGCCAATGTCAAAACTAGTGTCACATTTCAGTTCCAATGTCAAAACTACTATCACAATTTATTGTCATCCATGTAGTACGCTAATTAAACCAAATGATGCATAAATATTGGAAATTACGTTTTATTTTATTTCCATACTTTCGTGGTAGAAAATATTATGAGTTGAAGGATTTCAGAAACTACTGCTCTGAAAAACAACTTTATTTTCCAAACAACACAATGATGTTAAGACTATACTGTGATTGCATTTTGTATTTATTGTACAGTATTATGACAGACTATAAAATGAGTTGACACCACAAATGGGAATACATCAAAATCATTTGTTATAAGTAAACACCTCGTAACCCATGGTTATATGGAGTTTAGCTTTTTAATAATTGGTTGTTGTTATCCATGATGTTCCCCATGGTTATATGGAGTTTAGCTTTTTAATAATTGGTTGTTGTTATCCATGATGTTCATGTAAATGTTGACATTGGCATTAATATTAAAACTGATTTTGGTTATTATAATTAATTTTATAAATTTTAATAATTATTAATGTGGTTGATATATTTTTATCGACATATATCAATTACATTTAAATGCAATTGTGCTAATATTAATATTCTTCACATCTAACCACTATTTAAATCTGAGAATTTCATATCTCTAGCTCAAATATGTGATCAGGGTTTCTACATAGAATGTGAAATGCCCAAAGTTCACACTCCCAATTCATTGAAATATATATTAAGATTAGAGACGTTTTGGCCATTTCTATCATAGTTGTGGCATTCACAAAGAGTTCTTTTGTTGCAAAATGATGCCCGCTGTCCTTTTCTTTCCATTTCGATTATAGTTTTGATATTCTCAAGCTCAGAACTTTGATACCACGTCCTCATGAAATTACATTCTAAAATATATAATGAAAATTTTGAATTTAACTAAGTGTCTTGCCAAATTAGGCGCATGGAAAAGTCCTTTAGTTTAACTCTTCCTCCTTCTCCTATATGGGGTTGCAGCTCTATAATAGAAATTCATTTAATGGTAACCCTTTTCTTTCTTTATTTTTCTTTTTTTCGGTCTAGAATAAATAATTAAGCAGATAGGCATGGTATATATTGTAATTGGAGTTCAACAATTTCATTTTTTTTATAAATTAAAGATTTTTGGGATATTGGGTATTTCATATACTCATAAATTTTTTTTTCTAAGTAATACTTAGAAGAATTAAATTAGAGGTCTGGGAAATGGAATATCAAGGCTTTCATCTTCAAACTCAAGAATAAGAAATTATTTACAACCCTTATTCTTGAACTTTTTCATCTACAAAAATTTAAAATATAATATAAAAATATAAATGACACATCTAATCTACGAGATTCGTAAGTGTCCATCCAATTCAAGGTCCTCTAAAACGTTTCTCCCCATCCATTCGCTTGAATCAACTCTTTCAATTCCTTGTACAACTTCTTTTACTAGGTCGATTCAATATTGGTTATATTGCTAGTCAGGCTCCGTATTATTCATTATGCTCAGGATTGCTTGAGTTCTCTTTATTGTTTGTCTCAAAGATACATTTATCACTTGTCACAATGTCAAGTATGTAATATTATGAAGTTTGTCTTTCATTAAAACCTACTAGTATTTAATAATATGTGTTTATGTATTGTGCTATTAACTTGAAAAGTAGGGTTTAACAATATGAAAAACAAGAATCATTCAATTGTTTGGGCATCGAAAACAAAAAAAGAAATTATGTTGTTCAATCAATTGAATGACAATTGTTAATGATATGAAAAATTTTGCCTCTTTACGGGGAGAGAGCTAGGGTTTATAGCATAATTTAAGCATTGGGCACCATGGAGAGGCGGGAGGGGGAGAGTTCCAGTCCCTCCTACAGTCAGGAAGTCTCCAATCAATTCAAAAAACCCCTGGAGGCTAAAACTAATATTTTAGGAGGACGGAAATAGGACAACAGAGGTACACAATAGCAAGAAAATATGCAGGAAGAATTCAGAAGAGAAAAATGAATAGAGGGAGAAAATCAGAATCCAAACACCAGAAATCTTACTAGACCGTGTAAGCCTAGGGCAACTATCACACCCAAAGTGGTATTAAATAATCCAGTGCTACAAGCGCATAGGGAACACATGGCGACTTATGCAGTCATTTTTGAATTCATGGGGTTATGACCGAAGGAGAAGGCTCTATAGGCATGGATAAAGAATGATTGGAAGCCCAAAAGGGATATAGATCTACACCTTTGATCAAAGGGTTTCTTCACTGTAGCTTTCACTAACATTGAGGATAAAGATAGTGTGTTTGAAGGACGGCCCTACTTCTATGCTACGACAAACCTCTATATGTGGCCTTGGGTGATGAATTTTTTCCTAGAGCGTGATACATTAACTTTGGTCCTAGTTTGGGTAAGGCTCTACTCCTTACCACTGGATTATTAGCAACGAAACTCATTAAAAGCAATAGGAAATAAACTAGGGAATTTTGTAAAAATATCAGAGGCCACTAGGCAGGGAACGTGTACCTCCTTTGCCCTTATATGCGTAGAGATGAACTGCTCTGGAGCTCTACCGAATGAAGTATTTCTGGAAGTTTTTTCTGAAGAATGGGTACAAGTGGTGGACTATGGGCATGTTCCTTTCAGATGCCACAAATGCCATGAACATCAACATATATTTAGGGATTGCCCCTTAAAAAAAATAGAAAATAGAACTAAAGCTACCTCAGGGAAAGAAACTGATAACTTTAACAAAGAGGAAAATAGAGGTAAAGGAGGGAAAAGGTACCAAAAGAAAATCAACGAGGAAAAGTAGATAAGTCAGAATATGTAAGAAGTACTAGAAGAAGAAGAGGAGCATGATAAAACAAATCAGACTCTAGAGGATAGACCTATGGAGAATGGAAAGGAAGAGAGTATGGAAGACACACAAGACAACAACCAACAAAAGGAGGATATATGGAACACTATGGAACTTGATAGGGACCAAGAGATGACCCCAAGCGAGGTGGGAACAAACGATCATGAACTACAAGATATTCTTGATAGGGAGCATGTAGATCTGGAAAATTTGCTGGAGTAGGGAACCACCAAAGGAATGGATTCACTACCACAAGAGGAGTTCAATAGAGTGCAACAACTGTTTCTATGGAGAACTCAGGCAAAATGTTTGGGATTCAAAAGAAACCATGATAGTTAGGACAACGAAGGGGTGAAAAATATGAAGGCAACATCGGGACTAGCTCCTAGGAACCCACACAGGAAAAAAGGTAGGAAACAATAGAATGAGTTGTTGATAGAGTATGGAAAACTCATGATTGATTCAGGTAAGATGAAAGACCTAACTAGTTACTTATTTACAAATCTTTCTTAATGAAGCTCACAACATGGAATATTAGGGGTCTAGGGTGTAAAAGCAAACAAAGGAATCTTAACAATAGAATGAAAGAAAAAAACCATATATGATTTGCATCCAGGAAGCAAAATGTTCAGTACAAAAAATAAGGGAAATACACAGCAAATGGCTGACTAAATATGAATATCTAGAAGTTAAAGAAGACAAAACAATAGGAGGTATTCTCACACTTTGGAACCCTCGGAAACTAGAAATCCTTGACACTGAAGCATCTAGGAACTACTTATCAGTGGTTATTCAACCCTTGGGGGACAAGGAAGTTTATTTAATGACAAATGTTTATGGTCCACAGAAGCCTGAAGACAAACTGAGACTGCTTAGTTCACTGGAGGATCTAAGAGTCAGACATTCGAGCATCCCTTGTATTTTGGGAGGGGACTTTATCATGATTAGGTCCCTGTCAGAAAAAAAGGTGGAATCAGATCACTAGGCGATGACTCCATAGCATTTCAGAATTTTATAAAAAATATCAGGCCAGTAGACATAGAGACAAGTAATGGCATCTTTACTTGGAATAACAAAATGGGAGGAGAGTCTCAGGTGGCTTCAAAACTAGATAGATTCATTATCTTGGAGGACCTTATCCTAACAGGCCTTGACTTGTCAATGATGATACTCCTTTTTGGTGGCTTGGATCATTGGCCTGTTTAACTTGAACCATCCTTTATAGTAACTCCAAGAAATAGACCTTTCAAGTTTGAAAACATCTAGCTCACCCATCTGAACTTTAACATGAAATATTGAAAAATGGTGGAAGGAAGATATGCAAGTTCAGGGAACTAAAATGTTCCTCCTGCATAAAAGATTGAAACATATCAAAATCATGCATAAATATTGGAATAAGAGTCAGTTTGGCAACATTTTTGAAGCCAAAAAAGTTGTTCAACGAAAGCTACATGAAATTAATCAGATCCTCATTACAGATGGATTGAATGAGGGAAGAAAGGAACAAGCTAACAACCATCAATAGGAATGGGAAGAATTATGCAAACAAGAGGAAATATTATGGAACTAGAAATCAAGAGTACAATGGTTAAAAGAAGGAGAAAGGAACACAAGGTTTTTTCACAAATCTACCATGGATCACAGATCTCATAACAGGATCTCAAAAATCAAGGATTCTCAAGGAAATCAACTCAATACCCACAAAGAAATAGAAGATGCATTGGTTCAACATTTCCAAGGCATAGCAGAGGATCCTGTATTAGACAGATCACAATTCATCAATGAGTTCACAAAGCACATTCTTAAGCTTGTGGCAAGAGAAAACAATTATAATCTAAATAGGCATGTGAATGAAGAGGAGGCAACCTAAGTCATCAAAGAAATTCAAAATGGGAAGGCACCAGCTCTGGGTGGTTTCAGTGTTGACTTCTTTAAAGCATGTTGGGGAATAGTCAAGCAGGATATCCTCGATGTGGTGGAGGACTCTAGGAAAAATAGAACTATTTTGAAGGTGCTCAATACCTCTTTCATATCCTTAATTCCAAAATAGGATAATGCTATGACACCAGACAGATCTAGACCAATAGCATTATGCAATGTGGTGTATAAAATGATTTCCAAAATAATTTCCAATAGGCTTAAACCCCTTCTACCAACTCCTGTATCTGAGGAGCAAACTAGGTATGTGGAAGGCAGACAAATTCTCAACAATATCATTCAAGCACATAAGTTGGTTCACTCTCTTATGAGCAATAGGCAGGTAGGAATGATTATGCAAGATGACCTAGAAAAGGCTTATGATAAGCTAAATTGGGCCTACATAAAGAAAGTTATTATAGCTTATGGATTTGACCATAACTGGGTAAGATGGGTAATGGCCCTTGTAACTACCTCTAGTTTTTCAATCCTATTAAATGGTTCACCATCTAATCCCTTTAATCCTACGAGAGGTCTTAGACAAGGAGATCCTCTCTCACCCTTCCTCTTTATTCTCATGATGGAAGGGCTAGGCTAAGCTATCAGTTGTGCCAAAGAAAAAGGCATAATACAATGTCTCAAACTCGCCTTGAATAAAAATGCTTTGACCCATCAACAATTTGTCGATGATACTATGCTACAGGGTATACCTATAGTCAGGGAAGCTCTAGCCTACAAACAAATCTTGAAAGACTTTGAAATGGCCACGGGCACAGAGGTAAGCCTCTCCAATTCAAATATTTTCTTTTTTAATACTGACATTGTTATTCAGAGAAATATATCTAGAATTCTAGGTTTTCAAAGAGATATGCTACCATCCAAATATTTGGGAGTACCTCTTACCGCTAACAGACAAACCTCTGAGAAATATGGTCTAGGAGCCTGTGATTAATAAGCCACAGGAAAAAAATTGGAAATGGACAAGAAGGTCTTTGAACTTAGCAGGATGACTAGTGGTCACAAAAGCTATCGTACAAACTGTCCCCATCCTTATGTTTTTAGCCCTTCCAGCTCCTAAAGGAGTCATGCAACTATGCAGAAGTATCCAAAGAGATTTTCTTTGGGCTAAAGGGGAAGAGAAAAAAAAATGGGCCTTGGTAGCCTGGGAAAAATATCTATAAACCTAAGACACATGGAGGCTTGGGACTGGATAATCCTGAGGTGCTAAACAAAGTTTTGGGGGAAAAAATATGGTGGATATGGATAAAAGATTCAGCTTCCCGTTGGGCCGAAATTTAAAAACAGAAATTTAAAAACAATTAGCAAGGCAAGGATGACATTAGATTGTGAAAAGGCTCCCACATTTGGAACAAAGCTTGGGAGAATAGAGACGTTCTTTAGAAACACAATTTCTGGGAAATTAGAGATGGAAACCCTGTACAGTTTGGGGAGGATAAGTGGCAACAAGAACCTAAATTGTTAAGAGAAGAGTCTACAAATCTCAAGAACGATACTGACAACAAAAGGTTACTCAGAGTAAATGAATTCTGGGATCAAGAAAATAGCCAGGGAAAATGGAGGATATGGAAAAACTTGGTTTATAGTGATAACTCCCCCTTGAAGGCACAAACATAAGCTCTAACAACCATCCTAGAATAGAGGAAGATTCTGATATCAGCAGATTCATACCAGCTGAGATGGGGCAATAACAATGAAGGCACCTTTAACCTCAAAGAGGTCAAGCACATAGTCATTGGGCTTGCCTTTACAAACCCTAATTGGGTATGGAAGTACCTATGGTAGAACAAAAGCTGGATGAAAATCAAACTATTCATGTGGTTAGTGCAGCATAAAAAAATTCTCACCTGGGAAAAGCTGAGGAAAAGAGGGATATTTGGTCCATCTGAATGCCAGCTATGTGAATCACAAGAAAAAACTATGGATCACCTTCTCGACCTCTGCCCATTCACATCCACATTATGGAATTGGATTAATTCAATATTCATACAAATAGTCAGGGACATGGGTAGCATTACCAACACCTTAAAGAAGCGGAGAAAAAACTTCTATGATAATGAAATAGTGAACAGAGCTTGGGCTTTATCTCCAAGCTTTGTAATATGGGATGACTGGAAAGAATGCCACAATAAAATATTTAAAAACAGGAAAGATTCTTCCCAGAGCATCATGGATAAGATTTTAAGATAGCTCAAGGAGACGGTAGGAACCCTCATTAAAAACCCCCCTAAGAATAACCCTATAGACACTGATGTCCAGATACTACTACAGTTTGGTCTACAGGGGCTTTTCCCACAGGGCAAAAACAAAAATGCAAATCATATAATTGCTGATAAGGACTTCGGGCAACCTCCCCATCAAGGTTTTATGAAATGCAATATAGATGGGGCCTCAAAAGGAAATCCGAGCATGGCTGATTACAGAGGAGTGATAAGGGATGAAAAGGGTTGTATAGAAATCATCTTTCATAGTAATTTGGGGAAAGCCACAAACAATATGTCTAAGCTCATGGCCCTTGAGCAATGCTTAGTACTTCAAAGGGACTCAAATCTTCATAACATTATAATTGAATCTGATTCGGAATTTATTATCAATTCGGTCAAGAAATATTGCTATGGCTGAGCTCCAGGAAAAGTTTCGAGACATTTCAGGCTTTTGCAAGTCTATCAAAGGATTCAATCCCACTTGTAGAACATGAGAACCCTGAGTTTCACTCATGTGCACCGAACAACCAACAAATTAGTCGACATCTTAGCTAATGAAGGAGTACTTTGTGCTAAAAGCAACAATAAATATAAATGGATAGAGACCCCCTAGGGTAGATTGAGGGAAGAGTGTCTCAGACAGGTGAATGCGGAACGGGAGCTCTATCAGAGCAGGGGACACTACTAGGTTGTAGACTTCTGGAAACAGTTGAATTATAGTCCACATAAAGTAGTAGTTTCGGGATATATATGCAAATAATGTCCGGTCCTTTGTCCCGAATATGTGCCCAGAAATCTGCAAACCCAAGTTTCTCGGGTGGCTGTTGATTAATAGCACAAGGATTTACAAGAATTTGAATTATACTACAGATCGCTTTTTCATTGGCTATGCAGGGAGCTTGGTTAAAGCGTGAGTAGTTAGGAGACATAGAAGAAATCTTATTAAATCTGTGTGGCAAATAGAAAGGTGGTTATCAAGCCAAACAGACTCGAAATCAACTTTAACATAGCCTTATTAGATTTTGGTTCTAGAAGCAGTGTTAAACATCAAGCAAGTTACACAGACCGATGCAATTCGCTTGCATCTGGTGGATTTCGGGCCAACTACATGCGTGAGGGTTATCAGCCAAATTGGACCCAAAATTTTTATAGAAGGGTCTTTAAGTGCTTATCGGGTCTGATTGAAGAGTTAAAGAGTGAATTTGTTATCATTCCGACATTGTTCTTGACTGTCAGATCTCCGATGACAGATCGAATGGTCTTGGCGCTCAATCATCCTTTGCAGTATCGACGTCATGTTTTGTGGGCCCTAAGCTTAGTCAGCGAGCCTTAGGCTCAGTTTCCTAAGCTATATGTGGCCCACATCTCATTTGTACATCTTGTAATATGTTTTTATTATCAATTTGAATAGAAAGTCTGATGCTTAATTTAGCAAAAAAAAACAATATGGAAAGCAAACCTCAGACCTCATATAATCAATTTGAGGTCATCGATTGAATTTTTTTTTGGAGTCATGAGTACTATTTATTATTCATCTAGGAGGAAAATTTTCCCATGTCAAAACATTTCGAATTATTGATTTTGGTTACATTGAATCCTATTATTACGCTATAATATATGTTTATGTATTGTTATATCAACTTTGAAACACAGGGTTAGTGAACACGACAATCAAATGTGAGACAATTGTTCCTAGGTTATCCTTTTAACAAAACCTACTACTTCTGAAGTTGATGCTCATTACTGACGTATCCCTTCATTCCAATTGTCAAACCATATATTTATTAATAATTATTATGAAGGATATATGACCTAGTGTCATGCCCCCAACTCTTTTTTTCTTAAGTTGAGCGGGTGCGGCACCGCCTAAACGACTCACCCTTTCCATGGTTGAGCATTTTGCAAACTACGCCTTCACTTTATTAAATATTCACTTATTAAATTATAATGTGCAGAATAACATCATAATAACATGATAAACATAAATCCAAGAACAACCGAATGTATATAATAAAACTCTTTTATTATATTATTGAGATTTTACAATGACCGAGAGTCTATGCTCGACCGACGTTTTACACGAAGGCAGGCGCCTGCTTGTGCAAGAGCGCACGACGGTCTGCCCGACCTCACCCAAGTATACAACAACAAACGCTATTTCCCAACGGGCGGGTGCGTCCATGCACGACCCGCGCTTGTTCACTCTCCGCGTTCACCATTCAACGTGCCAACGTTCGGTGGGTGGGCACCCGTGCGCACCGCCGCCCAACCTCACACCTCCACAACGTGCCAACGTTCAGGCGGGTGCCCATACGCTCCACCACCCGACTGCCAACCTTGTGCCCGTGTCATTCCTCCTGACCAGCGAGCGCATCACCTAACTCTGCTACACACCCGTCGCACAACGCAAGACCGCGCTGTTTGACTGCACCACCGCTTCGTTGATGATGATCCTTGCCGTTCGGTTGATGTCGAATGTCACCTCCGTGCTCCATGTTTATACCCTCCACACGAGGTGCGACCTCTCATGGCCGACTCCACAAAATACAACATGGAAGCCCCTTGTGTTAGTGCATTGGGGCATCGGCTCGCCCACGCCACCGCCAAACTCCCGTCGGCCTGTGCGTTTCCTCAACTTGCCAACGCTCCATATAAACACACGGTCACCCTCCCATAACACGCATGCACATCGCATAGTGGGAATGTTGCGCTTCCATACTTAGTCGGATTTTTGCTCGGTGAGGGGCGCACGCCCGTGCTGAAACACCAGGGTGCTACATCCTCCCCCACTGGAAATCATTGTCGTCCTCGACAATATTGCACGCCTAAGTACTCTTCGTTCAAACCTCGCAATCTTCCTCTTCCATATCCACAGTGATTGCTCCGATTCCCAGCTCTCCTCTTCTGGTGCTCCCTTCCATCTGACAAGGTACTCCCGTTTTTGGTGGCAACCAAGACCTGTAGTTCGATAACTCAGTGTCTTCTCCAACTCCAAACTTGGTTTGTCCACTATCCCGGCTGGTCCTCTCGGGGGTTCACCTCTCTCTGGATGGTCTGAATCAAGCCTGCATCTTTTCAACTGACTCACATGAAAAACTGGATGTTTCATGTGCATATGGTGCGAAAGCTCCAACTTATAAGCAACCTCCCCCACTCGCTTCTCCACATGAAATGGTCCCTCGTACCTCCGTTGCAGTTTGGGATTCGTCCCCTTGGCTGGCTGAAACTGCTCTCCAGTAATCCTGAGAAGCACCATATCTCCCACACTGAACTGCACATCTCGTCTTCCTCGATCAGCAAACTTCTTCATTCTCCTTGCAGCCTCGTGCAAGCGTAGCCGTGCAAACTCCAAGGTCTCCTCCCAAGCCTTCATGAACTTCTTCGCATGAGGACTCCTCATCTGACCTGTAGTCTCAACAGTATGCGCAACAACTAGCATCTGTCCATTTACCAACTCAAATGGACTGTACCCCGTTGCAGAACTCTTTTGAATATTGTAGCTAAACTGAGCAATATCCAAGAGTTCAGGCCAATTCTTCTGATCAGTCGTGACATAATGTCTCAAGTAGTCCTCCAGCAGTGCATTGATACGCTCGGTCTACCCATCTGTCTGCGGATGGTAGCTCAAACTCATCAGCAACTTCGTCCCAACTATCTTGAACAATGTCGTCCAAAACCTCCCTGTAA
>APFE030612545.1:3979-14131 GCA_000404065.3 Pinus taeda | reverse complement strand
ATATAAAAAACATAAAAAAAACATAGATTGAACCATATAACAACAATCATCTAGAAGTTATAATCTTCATCAACCACATCCACAAGTTAGTAACATAGTAACATACAACATATTGAGTTTCATGATTCATCAATCTTAAAGTTTCAAGCTTTCAAAATTCAATATATAACATTTATCATCATTGATCACCAAAGTTGTACTTGTAAGCTAAGTGTAACCATTACAACAAATAATATCTAACATGAAATGAAATGTTATAAAATGAAATGAAATGAAAAAACTTTCAACTTTCACGAAGCATCATATTCATAATTCATTACCAATGAGTTATAATTGCCAACTTCAAACTTCAAACTTAAATTGTCATATATTGTTTACAAAAAATATCATAATAAATGTGAAAGAGTCAACAATTATAAAAACTACTAGAAACTAGAAAAGACAAGTAAATCTATCATTTATATCTTCCTCTTGCCACCACAAATAATGTCTAATTTCTGAGCAAGTCGTGGTGGTCTTCTAAATGTCTCCTCACGCACAGTCCCAGGATTAGAACCAAAAGGAACATGCCCTCCACGTGAGGATGTACATGGAGGCGGCGACAGCAAATGAACAAGACTTGGAACTCGAGCACTGCTACTGGATGGTGGGGGTGGCATGGTTGTTGTTTCATCTTCCTCTCTCATAAGTTCTGCTTCCAGTTCTTCAAGATGTATAGTGCCATCCTCCAAATTATCGTCCTCTGGGTGGTTGTCCCAAATTTTATATGTTGGATCCTCATAAGCCCGATCATGGTAATGACTCAACAACCTCAAGTTGTAGTACACATAAACCAAGCTTTCTGCTCGGTTTTCATTGAGTCTATTTCTTCTCACATTATGTATGAAGTTGTAGGTGCTCCAACACCTCTCTGCAGAAGAAGTATTTACAACCTGTGAGAGAACTTTTTTTGTCAATTTTGGCAAAAGTCCCATGCTGCCATATGCTTCCCACCATGTGAGAGCATCAAATTTGTCTCTATCTTCCACTGCATGCAAAGAACCAAACAAACCAGTGCAATTGAAGTATCTGCCTAATTCAAGAGTTGATTAGCACATTCCTCCCTGTCAGGTAGCAACTTGTCTAATGCTTCCATATATCCTATAGCTACCTCTGGATCCATATCGGGTTTGACCCTAACCCCACCCCGAGGTGCAGGTTGGCCCAACCAAGTTGGAGAGTAGTATTTTGGCGTAAGGATATATGCTAAGGCATGTAGTGGAACATTAAGTTTATTCCACCATGTACACACACGATTGTGAATCAGTGTATACAAGTTGGGATAATCTTTCTGAACAATATCTTTTATTTTCCCCAACATGGTATCCATCTGCTCATACACCTCCCCAATCACTGGTTTATCTGTATCTGCAAAATGAAACATGTGATAAATTGACTTGGTGAATTCCAATACTTGCCTCACACATGCCCAAAACTGACCATCAAGAGCGGTCGCCTCCACCTGTTCAAAACCTTACCTGTCAGCTGTATTTGTAGCCCTTTCCTTTAAAACCTGCCAGTGTGGACTTCATACCTTGCTAGCCAATGACTCCCTTACCTTCAAAAGGCACCTGAAGATGAAGTAAAAGCTAGCAAACCTAGTCTTCGCAATCTTCAACAGCTCCAATCTTGAGTGACTGCGGAAAAGCCCATGGGTATTGCTATGATTTGTAATCAATTTTATCATTTTTTTGCCTCTCTTGTACAAATCACCAATCCATTTGTATTGTTGGTTTTTTTCTTAATAATATCATGCATGAAAAGGTTCATTATGTGAACCAAACACCGAGACCAAAATATGTTGGGGTATTTATCTTCAATAATTGCTCTCGCTAACTTACAATTAGCAGCATTATCAGTGATGACTTGGATGACATTGTATGGCCCAATACGTTCAATTGTTTCAAGTAATGGTTCTACAATGTTGATGTCGGTTTTGAACTTGTCTAAGTAATCATATGCTGAAAGAAAGATGGCACCACTAATAGACACAGCAAGAACACTTATCAATGGATTGCCTTTTACATTTGTCCATCCATCAAATACAATGGACACCCCATGCTCAGTCCATGAATTTGTCATTCTACTCAAAGAATGTGATATTTTTTCTTTTTCATGATCAAATCCAACGGTTCTAACCTTGTCATACCCAGGGCTCTTATATCCTTTAGGGGCATCATTTATGGTAGAAACCATTTCATGCTAATAAGGTGATCGAAAAACATTGAATGGTATCCCACATGCATAGAGAAACCGGTAAACTTTTGAATCCACATCATTCCTACACCCTTCATCAAGGAAATCTGATATGATTCTACGCCTTAAAAGAGATGTTTGGTGACGCTGTGCCTCCATATCCACTGCCATAGGAGGATGTTGAAGAAGTTCCTTGTGCATGTGATTGTGAGCTTGGTTCAAAGAAACCCTTTGATCTTTTAGATTTGTATTGGGCTTCCTCCTCTTCCCTTATGTATTTGGCTCTCTCTGCTGCTGACACACCTGTACAAGTTTTGATTCCTATTTGTTCATCTCCATTCCATGGCCTTTTCTTGTAGAGGTGATTTCTAACACGGGTGTATGAACCTGTGTAATTATTGTTGCAATGGGGGCAGTGAAATTTAGTGGTTCCACCCCCTTTCCCTCCTTCAGGCCTAGTAACATATTTCCACAATGGGGTTAGTTCTTGTTTAGTTTTTTGAGCTGAATCATGTTCACTCTCCTCCAGCTCCTCCTCACCAAGGTACTCCTCTCTAGGGTTTTCATCAAATCCACTATAACCCACTTCTTCATCCCCTTCTTCATGTTCATCCCTCCTTTTTCTACTCCCCAACACCATAATAACCAAGAAAGGAACCAAGAAGAAGAAAATGCCAAGAAATATAGCCATGATGTTTGAAATTTGAAGTTTTGAATCTGCAAAAAAATGGAATGGGAATGGGAATGGGAAATAGAGAAAAAAATTATTTATTTATTTAGCAATGAACATTAAAAAAAAAAAAAAACTAGATTAGAGTGTAGATCCTACCTCTTTGGCCTCCAATCTCCCCTTGCAAGCTCTTCAAACTCTTCCAAGCTCCTCTCCTTGCTCCAAACTCTCTCTTGCTCTCCAAACTCTCTTGCTCTCTCTCACTCTCTCTCACTTAGGATGAAGTGAATAATGAGAGGGAGAGGGTTTATTTATTGCCCCCCTCCCTTCCCCTCTCTCCCTTTTTTCCCTCCCCTCTCCTTCCCTCTCTCCACGCAGTCGTCGCCTCTCCCTCGCCGCGCAGACGTCGCTCTCCGCCAATCGGGAGCGATTTTTCCAACCGGGGAGCAGTCAGGAGCGATTGCTCCCCGACCGCTCCCCAGTTGGAAAAATCACTCCCGAAGCGACGGGAGCGATGCTCCCTCCGTCAATCCCAAACAAAACAGGGAGCTCCCAACCCACTCCCAAGTCGCTCCCGACCGGAGCGCGGATTGGGAGCTGGATGGGGGGGGGCGCTCCCCCGCAACCTTGGTCTCAGTTTATTTCAGTTCATGATCTGTATGTATGTGTAGGTTGCAACAGTGTTTACATCGATGTTTATGTAATTAAATAACTTGTTAATGCAAAGAAAAAGTAGGGGATGATAAACGAGTAGTTGCAATAGGGGTTTCTGATGTGTAGATTCAGAAATTTTCACAATTGAGGATTAACCACACATTTTGTGAAAATTTGGATGCCCAAATTTCTATTGCAACAACTGATTACATTTCTCCTATTTGTTAATTACTAAACCAAATTATTTATTGTTTCCTATAGTAAACACTGAAACAAATACACTGCGGCCTACACCATTTAAATTATAAGCGGAAACAAGAAACTGAACAAGAAAGAAATACAACACATCTACACAGTTTTTTTGGAAAAATGTCCTCGGAAAAACCCCATGCGAGAAAATCGGTGCAGCAGCTCTAAGGTTTTTCTTGTTATGCAGTAGTAATTCTGAGTACAATTTGTTGGATGCCCAACTGGCTATCCTATACAGAGAGAAACTGGACAAAACAAGTAGTGAGATGCTCTCACCCTGTCATTGGAAGAATCTGACTCTGATCTCGCTGGAATAGAGGCTCTGCATCCCTTATACGTCAGCTTCTGCACAAAACTCCGTCAACCACACGCAGTCCCTACGTCACCTCTGCTAGGGATAGCGTTGCTCCTTCAGACCCTCTACTAGACAAAAACTTCGATTTCTAGCCTCCCGGACTCACAACCCAGCTCCCGGCTTTTGAAACTCGATTTCCTCAGCAGGAATTCGATCTCCCTCGAGGCTCTACGCTGCCACTGCGTGGCACTCAGCACTGCATGGGACAACGTCAGCCTCTCTCTGGACATCGTTCTGTCCCTCTCTTCCTTGTACTCTCTGGTCTAGGAAAACTCCTCACAGGCTACTATCCCTACCCCTCACTGCAAGAGATCACTTCGAAATTCTCTCCGGCAGTTGCTTTGCTTAAGAAAATCGATCTTCTGGTCTTTATTATGTATGTGTATTCTCCAAGTGCCCCTCAAGCCTCTTCTTATATTTTTTTGTTGGACAACCAACGGCCCAATTAACTTTTAATCAATGGCTTAGATCATGTTGGCTTGATCCTCGTCTTCTTCTAGAAGTTACACCCACAGTTTAGATTAATACCCATTAATTATTTTAATTTCCCTGAGTTTAGACTTAGGGTCCCACTAAAAGTAATTAATTATTTTAATGAAACTGTCTCCGGGTGGAATTTCCCAAAACGATTTCTAGGTATTGGAGAATGCATGTGTCTAAGCCTCACTGCAAAATTTGAGACTTAGAGCACATCCGATGCTACTAGAAATCAACACTCCCTCTTAGCAAGGGATGTGCTCTAGCAATGCACCCTGCCGAAGCATCACTCTGTTCTTTAACATCTCCTTCTACGCTGCTAATGTATGACATCATGTCCATCAACTACTACACAAGCTTTGCATTTGTATTGTTGCTGACCTTGCTGCATCTGTACTACAACTCCCTCTCAATTCTACATCTGTGCTGCTGCTAACACTGCCACTGCCAATTGTATCTACACTGCAACCTTCTCCAACTATTGTTGCTACTACATCAGCAATGGAAAAGCATCCCAAATTACTGAACTAGTGTTCAGTGTGATGCATCTCGTTGTTGGAGTTCTGACTGTTGGTAGTCTCTAAGCTGACCCTCTAAAGCCACTGTGTTTCTATTGAATTTTGCTCTGTGCCAACTGCACTACTGCCAACTCTGCTCTGCGTTGCTCAATCTCTAGTGGTACTAGCCACTGCAACTGTCACTTCGGAACTCCTTTGCACCAACTGACACTAATCCTGTTGTCGCACAGATTGTCTGGGCAGCGTGACAATGCTCGGACCGGGGGCTGTCACCTTGATCCCTGATCCCTCCGTTTAAGTCGTCTCCCGAAGCTAAGGGGGGTAGACCCTATGGAATGAATGAAGACCAGTTGGGTTGGGAGACATAGCAAGGCAATTTAGCACTTGATTGATTTTAGAAATAAATGTACCAGTGCCTTACGGAGTTAATGATTAAATGATTATTTATCAAATATTACAGAAATATGAACCATGTAAAACAATCATTTATCATCAAATATCCCAAGCAATACAAGCTATTCAATAAACTCACAATGCTTTAATAATGATCCAGCAATTAAATATTTAAAGATTAAATGCTTTAAACGACCACGAAATTTAAATGCTAACCAGATTTAAATAGTTAATCTCTAGATATAAACATTTAAGCACATTTGACTCTACCACAACAGAAAAAAACTTTTAAAGGAATTTCCAATTAGTCTTTTCAAAAAATTTAATTTATATATTTTTATATTTTAAAATAAACCAAATTAGACTAAGAAAAATTAAGGTAAATGAAAACCTAAAATTATCAACACTAAAATAAACTAAATGAAAGGGAAAATACTAAAAAAACACAACTTTAAAAAATATCAAATATTAAACTAATCTAAATTTAATTCTAAAACTAAATAAAAGAAAACTAAAAAATAAATTTCTTTTGCCTTTTTTAATTTTTAATTTTTATGATTTTTTCATATTATTTTAAAATCAAACTTTTTAAAAAATTAAATCTAAATTTAAAGAAATCTAAAACTAAACAAAACTTAAAACTAAAAAAGCTAAGCTAAAAAGAACTAACACCTAATAGCATCAAATATAGAAAAAAATCGAATTTCTTTTTATCGTTTTTATTTTTTATGTTTTTTATAGATTGAAATCTAAATCAAATTCAAAATTAAATTTCTTTTACCAAAACTAAAATGAAATAAATTTAAAATCGAAACCTAACTAAATTCTAATTCTAAAACTAAGCTCTAACTTAATAAAAATAAAAATCGAAAATCTTTAAACTAAGACTATCTCTAAAATCTAAAAACACTAACCCTAAGCTTAAATCATGAAACGCAACTTATTAAAAAATCGAAATGCTTTTGAGTTTTGTTTGCTGCGTAAACACAAAAAGGAACCCACTTTTGTCTTGTTGTTCGTAGGTGCAGAGAAATCTGGACAGTGGCGTAGGAATGACTGCGTGGATGGCTCAGCTTAATGAAGAAAATGGATAGTGGCAGCAAGGACGTCGAGGGTAACACACATAGAAGGACGCAGCAATATGGATGGCTAAGGACATGGAGTTGGGCAGCATGAAGATTTGCGTGAGGGTTTGGTAGGATGCGTAGAACAAGCGTGGAGCTCACTGCTGCTTGGCGTAGAGAAGGACGGCAGGCTTTGAAAGATAAGGAAAGGCAGTGTTGAAGGGAAAGCTGGTAGAGGGATAGCATAGAGAGGAAACACACGGAGGTGAAACAGCAATCACCCAACCTGCCTTTAAAAAATTTCTATGAAATGAAACCCCAGGATGCCACAGCGTAAAGAAAAAATTTCGAAAATTTCTGTCAAAATGAAATCCCAGGCAGCAAACAGATAGCCTGGAAGAAACCCTCGAATTTCTTCAGAAAAAACTAAAAATCCTTTTGAAGAATATCCCTGCAAAAAATGACGTTGAGGCCAGATCTTACCCTCCAGGGCCTAGATCTGGCTTCAAACAAAAAATCTCCTCTTTAGTCCTGCAACCTGCAATAGCAAAACAGAATACCCAGAAACAATATGTGCAAAGATTAAACCTAAAAGAAACCCAAAAACTAGCTAAAGAATTACAATATTTACAGATTAGCGACTCTAAGCAGCCAGATTTATCGTTATGCCACAGAAATATTTTCAGAATTTTAAACTTAATGTGAGGTGCTTCAGAAAACCCTTCATGCATCTGCAGCAAAAATTCTAATGATAATCCCGGGATTAAAACTGGCTGGGCTCTTTCAGAAAACGCAATCCGGGAGTTGGCTGGTTTAGCCGAGAACTTCCCTTAACGCCCGGTAAACTCAAAATTAAGGATATCATGCGCAACTTAAATCAACCATTAACATAGAGGGAGAAAACAACAGCGAAATTCAGATCAAATGGAGATACCTGCCATTATATTTCAGAAATTAAACTATCATTCAAACCCCAGAGGTTAGACAAGATACCTGTGCCTAAATCAATCTTCATCAAGCTATCATCAATGGCTGAAAATAAAATTATGCAAAAAAATAAAACAACTTACAACATTTCCAAAAGAGTAACACCAGCAAGATTTTCAACCCCAAAGTCTTTCTTTATTGCACAAAAAATGACTACAAGAGAGCTTTCTTTAGCACACGACTCTAAGATCGAATGATCTCAAATGACCCCAGACACCCTATTTAAAGGAAAAATTCCCAACGACTAGTTCGAGTGATCCATGTCAAACTAATCTCGACCGTCGATAAGGATCAAAATCCCTTTCAATCTCATCCGTCGAATTTTTAAATGCATATTAATATATTAAAAATTAAAATTTTGCATTTATTTTCGCAAAATTTTGACCTATTTTATTATTTATTATTATTTTAAATTTTAATAGTAATTTTTTTATTATTTTTAACTTTTAAATTTTAAATTTTATTAATTATTTTATTTTTTTTATTTATAATCTTATATTTTTTAACTTTTTATTTTTTGGATCCTCGAACTTACCCTTTGGAAAAATCACCTAGGACCTAGGACTTAGGACTTATGAGGGGATTAAAACATTTTCTAACCCTCAAGACACTTTACATCATGACTTCTACAATTTTATATCTCAAGGGGGAAAACCCATTTGACATAGACCCTCATAGACCACTTAGTTCTGTGACACAAATATAATCTAGCAGATCAAGAAATTTGTAATAACCTAACCAAATAGTTAGAATTATTTCCAAATTACTTTTATATAAACTCGAAGCATACTAGGATTCCCCTAAGATTCTAATGACAAAATCCATTCCGGCTTTGGGGTTAGGCTGAAGGAAAACTCTGCCGATCATGGATCGGTGAGACAAAAAACCTTCCGGAACGTAAATTATCACTGGAAAATTAGGTTTGCTTAGGCAATTTACATACATGACTCAGATTTGCTATGATTATTTACAATTTACACATGCAGACTGGGTTTACAACATAACATGATCAGGCTGATGATGACAATGGAATGGCACGAACATGTCGATCCAGCGCTGTCTCTTTTTGCGAAAAAGGGGGTGTACTATTATGGGTAGTTGACACGTAGTGGTCAACATCTGGCTTTACTTGGGGACACGTTGCTACACTGTAGGAATGTGAGAATCCAGAATCTGCATCCATGCGACACACAACAAAATACAAGTAACGTCCATCCAAAAATCATCATATACATTAAGCACAGGAAAGATCTAAGCTCTTCATTTATTAACTATCTAGTACCAAGAAAAGTAAATCTAATCCTAAAACAGAAATGAAAATGCTGAAAAAACAAGGAGTAGGGTTAGAAATACAGAAGATGCCCCATGGCATCAGATGTGTTCAATATAGTGTATATTGAGCATTTTCCTCCTTTCAGGCAAATCTGTCGGTTGCTTCTCGGATGTGCCATGTCCAATTCTGCATACGGTAGGACTTTTTCCTATCCGAAAATCAAGTTGCTCGCGGCCATCTGATGCATCAAATCTTCTTCTTGTTCTCTTTCTTTTGCATTTTTTCTTTGTGGCAGGTTGTATTACTAATGATGTGAAACTTTCTACTTCAAAGCTCTCAGATGAAGTATGTAAGATATGCGTGACATGTCTTTCTTCATTCTGCATTTGCCCTGTCAAGAATGATGGATCAATCTCACAGGTGTCATGAGTTATAGCTTGATCTTCTATGATTGGTGGATTAACCATTTGAGCATCAACCTAATTATTAATTTCCCTTTTATCCAGGTTATTTTCATTTATCCACTTTTCAATGGAACAAAGGACCTCATAATAAGATGGAGCTTGTTGCAGCAGATGAGGAGGCTCCTGATCTATTGACGTTCCCTAGTTTCTTTCATCCTCTGACTGTTGTTGAAATTTCTGAACCTGTATTTTAATGGCATCTATCTGACTAGAGTGTTCAACTTTCATAACATTGATTTCCACGGCAACGGCGCCAAAAAATGTTGTCGCACAAATTGTCTGGGCAGCACGACAATGCTCAGACCGGAGGCTGTCACCCTGATCCCCGATCTCTCCATTTAAGCCGTCTCCCGAGGCTAAGGGGGGTAGACCCTATGGGATAAAGGAAGACCAACTGTGGACCAGTTGGGTTGGGAGATAGAGCAAGGCAATTTAGCACCTAATTGATTTAAAAATGATGTACCAATGCCTTATGGAGTTAATAATTAAATGATTATTTATTAAATGTTGCAGAAATATGAACTTTGTAAAACAATCATTTATCATCAAAATATTCCAAGCGATACAAGCTATTCAATAAACTCAATGCTTTAATAATGATCCAACAATTAAATTTCTAAAGATTGAATGCTTTAAACAACCATACAATTTAAATGCTACCCAGTTTCGAATAGTTAAACTACAGATAAACATTTAAATGCATTTAACTATAGAGAATGACAAATATTAATCCCACAACAAAAAGAAAAAGACATTAAAATGAATTTTCAATTTTTAATTAGTCTTTTTCAATTTTTTATTTTTTATTTTTTT